>VDFB02047397.1:45839391-45985159 GCA_007258455.2 Sequoia sempervirens | reverse complement strand
TTTCTACTTTCATTTTATTTTCCCCTTTCTTGAAACACAGAATATTTTAATAATAAATATGAAAATCATTTAAATATTTCATTTACATGAAAAATATGGAATTTAAACCATTAATTAAATTATACATTCACTAGTCATTCATGACACATAGGCATTCTAGAATAATTCCTAACTCAGATATGGATTCACATAAGGTCGAATATGACACATATTGTACTCAATTTGAGTACGATCAAGGAATGGATAGGGAGGGCCCAATGTGACATCTCTGAATTAATGACCATTGGGGAATAACTCAGACCTATATAGCTAGGTGGAGAAATAAACATGTACCTTTAACCATTCAATGCACATCAAGGTTACTTGCTTAATGTATACATATTTGAAGCATGGAAAGATCATCCCAATGGGGTCCAATATCATAAGCATAAAATAATGTGTATATATATATGTCATAGAACATTAAATAAACCATTTCTTCCAAACATCAATAATCAAGATCATATTTAATTACAACATAAATCATGCATATCATTGAACTAGAGCATAATTATAACAAAACATGTAAAGACACAAAATTCCAACAATTAACTTGTTAAGGGAACTCATCTCGCACATGTGGTGGTTCATACACACTGTTCATAGCTATAAATAATCACCATAACAGTCATGCAAAAATTGTGAAGCTAAAACATTGATATCACAGTAGCAAGATGCAAATGAGATGGGTAATACATGTCTATGTTTGGAAAAAAATGGTTTCAAATACTCTATAGATGGACCTCAATACTTACCACATGAAAATCACACTCAATACAACCTTGAATGATCCATGACCTCTACACACACTTTCCACAATACCATACATGCAATACATAGCAAACTTTGCATCCACTAGTGTTTTCAAAAGTTTCACAAAAATTATTGAACTCCACAACCAAATACAAAATGGATATGATACCATGTGATAAATTTCTAAGGTATCTAGATAGAATACTAGTATCAGATTTATCCATACAAGACAAGAAATTGTACACTCCTACTACAATATTGAAAACACAAAACATATAAAATAATAGTTGAATAGAATGATAAATTAACTCATAATATGGAGTCATATAGAGTAACAACCATATAAAAATAGTGGTTTCTAAAAACATGTAACCATTTAATTTAGAACTAGCTTGAAAAATCACAAGGTTGGATAATAATAACACACACCCCTAAGAAGTAATAAGAAATCTTAATTCCTATGATAACATAACATGCTTAATAAAGGTCGAGTTGCTTGCTTAGAATAATGAAAAAATTAAATCTTTTGTCAAGATCAAAGAGGTGATTAAAGAGGCACCTATTCTAGTAAGCCCAAATTATGAAAAGTCTTTTCAAATCTTCTCTTTTTCTTCTTTTCATACTATTGTTGATTTGTTGTTAACAATAATGAAGATGGTTATAAATAGCCTATTGCATTCTTTAGTAAATATTTACAAGGGGAGAAATTAAATATTCAACAATGAAGAAGCACACATATCCTCTAGTTGAGGTAGTGAAAAAGTACATTTCATATTTAGTAGTTGCAAAGTTAATTTCATGTGTTCCACATATATGTTTGAAGGATATCCTCACCCAAAAAGATGCTTTAGGGATAATATTATGATGGATAAATAGAATACATGCATATGATATTGATTTCGAACTAACCAAGATGGTAAGAGGCCAAGGTTTGGCTAGACTTGTGGAAGATTTGAATTTACAGGTAGTAGAGTTAAATGAAAATAGTGATGATCATGATCACAATAGTTGTCCACAAAATAACAATCCTTGGCACAAGAACATTATATTCTATTTGTTGAATATGAGGTTCCCAACTAAAATGAGCAAACACTAGCAAATAAATTTAAATCTTCAATCCCAAAGGTATGTGTTAGTCCATGAGTTTTTGGTGTGAAGAGACCCAAGTGGACTACTACTCAAGTGTTTATATGAAGAATAGTCCATTGCAATAGTTGATGAATTCCATCAAAGAATTTTTGGAGAATATTTCAAGGAAAAGATGACTACACATAAGATCCTTAGGTAGGGTTCTATCGCTTACCTTATTCAAGGATGTAGTATAGAGAATAATAAAATTTGACTCATGTCAAAGGCTTATTGGTACACTTAAGTATGTATGTGCTCTCCCTCTTTTACCAATGCTTGAAAATGCTCCTAATTACTTCAAGTGGATTCTTGTGCAACTAATTACTTCACCAAGTGGGTTAAGGAAATTCCAACCTACAATATTAAATCAAAAGTGGTAAGTTTTTTTGTTGAGCAATATAATAACTAGATTTTGTGTGCATGTGACAATCACAATAGATAATAAACTTTTTTTAGATCACAAGATATTTTAGAATTATTTAATGAGTAAAAAATTAGTCTCACTTTCTCATCTCTTTACCATTCCCAAGGAAATGAACAAGATTGTTCTAGCAACAAAAGTCTCATGAAAATAATAAAGAGGACATTAGCCCTAAACAAGAAATAGTGGGATGATAAATTAAATTATGTACTTTCAGTAGATAATCTAACCTATCAGGTTGATATTGGCTTGAATCCATTTTAAATTATTTATGGGATAAATAAAAAATATTACACTCAATTTAGGACAACCAGTATATTTGCTATTGTAGGATATTGGTGACATGAAAGATGTTTCAAAATCTAACATAGTCATGTAACTAGTAGAGTTAAAATAAAAAAGAAACATTACATATTTGAAAGATTTGTCAAATAAGTGACATGTTGGGATTAAGGTTTCTCAACCTTTGCAAGTCCTAGCATTTCATTTGGTGATTAATTATATATTTTATCCTAATATTATGTTGCCTACTAATGTTGTGGAAATTTTTGGGACCCACTAGTGATGTGGCATCCTATTGGAAGGTGATGTGCAATTTGGAAGCTAAAAAATTGTGGAAGTAGGCATCCCACTTTGGAGGTCCTAAATTTATGGCTGACTTGGTGGCTTGTGTCATAAGCTATTATGTCATGCTTTATGACAAACTATGATAGGTTATGACAACTATAAGAGTCATTCATAGCAACTATAAGCTAAACAGGTGGAGGTGGGTGTCCTATTTAGGAGTTCCTTACATTATGCTAATTTTTCATGTCATAAGTTGATTATGGATGATTGTGACAATGTAAGAGTTGATTATGATAGTTGCATTAGCAGGTGAAGATATGTGCCTGCATGTTATCCCTTATATTTGCATGCATAAAATGAAAAGGATGTTGACACATGACAATTTTAGGCACCCATCTTTGAGCTCTATAAATATATACATTCGCTTGAGGAGTTGTGTGAGGAGAATTTTTCATTCCAGGGTTATATTGTCATATTTTCTCCAAAAGAACAAGATGTAATCTCCATGTTAACGTTATGATCTTGCAAGTGTGTAACCTTTTTGTTGAAAATTAATACATTGGTTTTATGCTTTGGAGTGTCAGGTTTTATACTCAAAAGGGGTTTTCCCCTCGTATATTGGTGTTCTTTCTCTTTTGTCTATCTTTCTTCTATTATTCTTCCTTCTCATTCTTGAAATGTTAATTTACATGTCGTTATGCTATCAAAATTTTCCTAAATCTACAAACTACATTATCTTTCTCTAAGATTTAATGTGATGGAAATTAAATTATGTTTGTTTCTCTTTCAAGAGGTAGTAGTATGTTCTTATATTAGGTTGTTGAAATTTGATTTTTTTAAAGAAACATAAGATATTGAATGTGCATACTAGTTCTCGAAAGGCTTTCTAAGTTCATCACTTCCTTTCATTTGGTATCATATCTAAGATCCATGATTTGTATGTTCTTGCATGTGCATGTATGTGAGTTTCTTGTACTTGCATGAGCACGCATGTTTCTTGCATGTGCCTGCATGTTATTGCCTATGTTGATCCATGGTATTTAAGGTTTTGGGTATTTCTTTTGTTGTGATTTCTTATCTTGGAAAGCTTAAGGGAATCTATTTTGAAGGAATTGGTTGATTATTAATCTTTTTCTAAGTGGAAGTTTAGTAATTGATCTTGTTTTTAGGAGTCAATGGGTATTTAGAAGAATGGAGAAGATGGAGTGTTTTTTAGTTGATCATATGTCTTCATTTATAAATGATATTGATCTAAAGCTCCTATTTGATATTATTTTGTAATCCTCATGCATGGTGGTGTTCTTAAAATATATAGTCGTGTGCAATAGAGTATTCATGTTGGGTGTCTATATTTGGCTCCCTAATCATATAGAAAAACTTGTAATGTCATGACTTTGGTTTGATGTGCTTATGTTGGGTTCTTGGTTTTAGTCCTTGGCATTGGAAGGAAATGTTTCATTAACCTTGAATGCATGTACGTTATGGATTTGATCACTAGATGATCTGTAAGATTCTAGAATAGCATATCTCCTTTGTATGCTTGTACATGATGGCAATTATGGATTTGGCCTACAAATGGGCCTAGAGTTCCTAGACCTCTTCTTCCTTTGGTTGGTTGTACTTGCATATCTTAATTTCATGTCAGTTAGATCTAAGGATTTTATGGATTTTTTATTAAAATCTATTGTTATGCATATTCATTCTATTTCATTGTGTTGACTTAACTATTCTAGTGTTTTCAAACTTGTGGGTCTTCCATATGATAAGTGGATATGGATTTGCATGTATGTTCATGAACATGGTGGTTTTGTAGGTTTACAGATGAACTATTTTTTAGATTATGTTTCCCTTGGGTTATTTTTGGATGTAAGATAGTTTTAGGTTTACATGTTTGTTCATGCATATTATGAGGAGGTTTGTAGCTTCCTCATTGAGGAAATGTTGGTATATGTTTTACCACTAGTTATTTATGGGTTGTGAAGTTGGCATATTTATATAGTGTATAAAAATGTATCCCTTTACATTTTCACACTTTGTTTGGGCCCTCCTAATTAAAATAGACATAATAATGCCTTAATTTAGTGTTAAAAAATGTATCCCTCTACAATTTCACACTTGTTTTGGGCCTCATAATTAAATTAGACTTAATTATTCCTTAATAATCCCTTTTATTCATTTACAAGCCTAATAAATTACATTTTTTGAAAGGGAAACCCAAAAATATTTAATGGAAATACATAAAACTTTACCTTGAGCAATGTGTGTTCCAAGAATAGGGACCTAGGACCCATTCGCCCATGGGAAAATGGGTCCACCCTAGGCCTTTGGACCTAAATTTAAAATATGTTTTTGGTGGTATTTTAAGGTTTCTGAATCCATATTTCAATGTAGGCTTGTAATATTTGAATTTTGGGAAATTACGGATGCATACCTATAAATACAAGGCTATTTCACTAAGTTTCATCTAGATTGACAAGAGAAATTTTATGTGACTTCACAAGAGCCAAAGTTGATGATCAAGAGCATTCAAGAGTAGAATTATCAGAGATTTATTGTAGCATTCAAGATCCAATCATCGTATCAAAGTCTTCTTGCATCATGCATGTTTTTGGAGCTAATATTGCGATGTAGGTTTCAAGATCAAGTTCAAGCATTCAAAGCATTATTCAAGTATCAAGATCCACATCCACTAAATCCATTTCATGCAATTTGTAGACCTTCTAATATCTACATTCAAATATTCATCCAAGGGTTTTTTGAGTAGTAGCATAGTATTTTTAATTCATCATTCCTTCCTTTCACATTTTCCTTATTTCAATTCAAGCTTTGGTTACCAAAATAGGGTTTGACCAAGGAAAACCCCCATTCACCAAAAAAAAAAAATTCCCTTCTTATGTTTGTGTTGTAGATTTAGGTTGAAGAAGGATTGAAGACGTCTTGAAGTGCAAGATTGGAAAAGTTGTCAAAGTTGTCAAATCATAAAATCTAGCCTACATATATGATTTTTGACTTTTTGACACTAAAACTTGGACAAATAAAAAGCTCCTAAAAGTTGTTGAAAAACCCTAACAAAATACCCATTCTCCCATGGAAGAATGAGTCCCAGATAGCCTTCTGAAAGTGACTTTTGGTGACTAGTAAAAATCATTTTTCCCTTCTCATATCTGCAATCATTTTTCTATTTCTGCTAAAATTGAGCTTTATATTTCTATTTCAAGATTGAATTGGCATAATTAGGTTGGTTTACTATTTTTAGTTTTTCTCCCAAAAGTATTGTTTGAACTTGACCCCCATCCTCAAGCATAAGGAAACCTAATGATTCTCACATTGAGTTGATTCACCTAAAGGTTCTTAGTCAATTCTTTGTAAGAATCTCATTTCCTAATGAAATAGTGAGAAATAAGCCCATCATTGTTCATCAATCCATATTTTGGTGAACCTACTATAAATATTACATATTTTTTAGTGTTTCACTTTGGCGAACCTGACTTTTGAGCATCATAACTTTCTAATTTTGGAGTCCATTTCAGACCTAGATCTAGGATGTTCATTACTTTGCATTGCATTGCATTGATTTGCATTAGTTTGCATCTCATTTAGGGTTTCAGATTTACATTTTTGCATTTTTTAAAATCTAGAAAATTCAAAAATCTTGGTCATTTTGCATAGAGTTTACATAACATTACATGATCAATCATTTGCATCGAAAATTGAATCAAAATTGTCTCTTAAATTAGGTCTTTTTGCTTGTCAATTATTATCATTTAGCACTTGCATTTAGATCTGATTTTTCAAAAATCTGAAACTGTAACCACCTGTTTAAACCTAGAATTTGAAAGCATAAAAAATAAACTCAAAGATTTGTAAACTAAATTTTAAAAAACCTAAAGTGAGATCCATTCACCTATGTGCGAATGAGTCCCTGAACAAGGATTTTTCTACATTTCTAAGCATAAAAAAAAACATTATTTTTGCATTTTGTATTCCTACATTCAGTCTATTGTTTCAGTTTCCATAATTTTTGTTTTCTAAAATTGTTCATATTAAGGTTAATTTGTCAAATCCACTATATTGTTTGAATTCAAATTTGCATTATTTTTTCATATTTTTGCATAGTATAATCAACACATTATCTTGTTTTATATCTGAAATTTTCTTTTTACATACTTGCATTGCACTTTACATTATAGGGTGTTTGATTGCATTTTACCTATTCTCCATTTTGGGTGCATTGTGGGTTTGTGAAACTTGTATGAGTTTCACAACTTGGTTTCCTATTTCCAATACTATCATGAGACGTAGTTCAAGACTCATGCCATCCTATGATACATCACTTGCTATGGATCTTGGGTTTTCTAACTCTTTCATTCATAGTGTTGACACTAGTCAACCCACTATGGACCATACCCTTGACACTTCATTTCCTATGACATCCTTACCAACAACTAATATGACTAATGTTGAATCAAGGGTTGCTAATTTCCCTCAAGAGAACCTAAGAAGAATGGATGTAGAGTTAGAGAAATTGCAAAACTTTGTAAGTTATAAATACATTATTAGTGTTGTGGTTCCTATGATAGAAAACAAAAGAAAGTTGATTAAAACTAAACAAGGAATATAAATCGTGTGTAGCCTTAGTCACACCATGCAGCATCACATAAGAAATAAAGAAAAATATCCTATAAACCCTTCGATTAATTTCATTTAAGTTCAATCTCATAAGGGCCTAACCAAAATTCCCCTTGACATTATTTTCTCACAACATGATATAATTAAACATGCACTCAATGGTCCTTTTTACATAGATGGAAGAATCAATGACAAGCCTACTAATGGGCTATTAATTGATCTCATTTGTGTAGAGAATGTGATCACTGAATAATTCTTTTTTTTGCATGAGCTTTATCAAGATACTTATGAATAACTGAAAGCATGGATAAAAATGCATAATGGTTTTTCTTTCCCTACGATAGGTTTGATAACTCTCCCTTTAAAAGTTAGACTGAAAAAATTAAGTGTCTCATTCTCCATCATCCCTTCATTAGACCAATTTCATGTGAAGTTAGGCTACCCATGGCTTCACTCCATGAAAGTCATCTCATTGGTAGTGCATAAATGCTTAAAGTTTCCATTTGGAAATGAGATCTTTATTGTGCACCATAGTGGTTTTAATCCAGTGTCTTCCTATGGGATTTTCTCATTGGATTTCTTTTAGCTTGAACCTATAGAACCTATTAGGCCTTGTGAGGACTTATTTTTTAAATCCTATCAAAATTTAAAGAAAAACACAGAGTAGAGTTATCCCTTAGTAATATGCCTCAACTCGTGATTGAGCCTCCCATCCTTCATGAAACCATGATTGAACCAAAAGTCATTCCAAGTAACCAAGACCAAAACATGAAAAATCTTTCACCTATTTCCTATAAGAGACCATGAGATAACCAAATAAGTCTTTTTATTCCTCCTAAAATTAAACAAGTTTACAAAGCTAAAGAGAAAGTGGTTGAACAACTTCCCATGGTTCCTTCCATTGCTCCCTTAAGGGAAGAAAAGAAACCTATGGTTGATAAACCTGTTCCTACACAATCACAACTTGAAAAATGAATGAAATAAAGCAATAATGCTAGAGAGCATATGTGTATATGTCATTATATTTCTCATTTGTTACAAGCAAAAGAAAAGAAAAACATAGAAAATCAAAATCCAAACTTACCTCAAGCAATGCATGATGAGTCTCCACCTTCATCGCAACAAGAAAATTTTATATCTCGACCACAACAAGAAAAAGTACCTTCCATGGATATTATCATTAGACCTCTTGTTGTGATTAACTTGGATGATGATAATGAAATTGCAAAAATTGATGAGGAAGTTCATAATGAGCTAATTCCATTGTTTTCCTCTTCTATGAGCTTAAATGATAATAACCGTGATGATCCTCCTACAAAGAGTGATTCACCACGTACTGAACTTGGTTTTTTTTCTAGTTTTTTACTTGATGTTGTCCCTTTTGCTAGTTTTCCACCTTTCGCATATACTGAACAAGACTGGGATGCAAACGACCTACTATAGGTTGAATCACATGCACCTTACTAGTCTTTTTCTTTGTTTTCTTTTCATGTTCTTTGTGTGATTGAATGTGCATAATGTGATCACCTCTATCAATATGTTTGCAATGTCTTTATGTTCATTCCTCTATTTTTATCTACACTCTTCTATATATTGTAAACCTTTATCTTTTGTCTTATATTTTCCTTTTGGAGATGACGCAAGGTGTTGAGACATTCAGGTCTCTTCCATGTTGACCCAAAAGCTTTTCTTTTTTTTCACTCTCTATGTGTCATTATTCAAGTTCCATGAGTTATTTGGGGACTGATGACGTTTTCGAGCTCTATAATAAATGTTGATGATGATGATAGTTGCAACAATAGTGTAGATACAATACTCAAAAGCAAACCACAAAGAACCTATCTTTACTTGAAAGATTGAACTGGGGCAACCTAAAAGTTTGAGTAAAAGGGAAAGCTTGACATAGCTTAATCCCAAGGCTCTTGTAGTCAGGTCTTGACCATACTAGGTCCACTTCAGGGTATGATGTGATATTTATTTTAATATCAAGGGGTCTATGGTTATCTCTGGTTTCTTTAGGAATCATAAGCATCAGATAAAAGCTTTTCAATTCGACCATAAAACAATTTCATGAAATCAATAGATTTGTAATAATATTTCATGAATATAAAACAATCTTTCTTTCACTTAAGTAGATTTAGTGTTAAGCATTCATCAATTTCATAGAAATGAAATATTTTCAATAATATTTCCCTTCATTCATCTTTTTTTTTAAACATTTTATGAAATTTAACATCTAATCTAAAATAAAGCATTAAAATACTAAAAAATAAAATTGTTGTTGGGTATTCTCCACACATACTCCAAGATTTAAACAAATTAAATAAAACCACTCTATACTTCACCAAATTGCTTCATAGCTAGGCATAGAACGATATGAGCTTTTAAAGAGAGGGGATTAGTTTGGACACCAAGTTTTGTATGCACCCTTAAATGGTGTAACATACAGTCTTGTCTGGCTAAATGAACAAACTAGCTACAAAAGATATACGAGATAGGTAGATATCAAATTGGATTTGATATTGATTAAGTTCTATGTGCATACAATTTTTTAATCCAGAATGATTCAGAAAATAGGAAAAAAAGAATAAAACTTAGAGATTTTTTGGCTCTTTTGACATCCACAAATTTTGAACTTAAAATAAAAGTAAAGCATTAAATGGCCTTTTATAGGAACAAGGCCTCAATAGTTTAAACTTAAAGTCTATCAAGAGAAATATAAATAGAAAATCAAAATGTAGCACGTGGCATATGCCAATTGTCATTAGAATCTTCTAGAGAAAGTCAAATATTTGACTCCTATAGCAGCAACAACCTTCAACTCCAAACTCTAGTATGCAATGCTCTGCTCAAAACAAGGCTATCATATTCCTTAGAATATAGGACAAGAAACTTCTATCGAGACTAGGAACAACTTGCAAAACTAACTTTAGCAGTATATCTTTATGAAACTTCCAGTATCCGATATCTGGCACTTCCTTATATCATCTCGAGCTCTGATTCTAGGAACCCTTCTTCACCTTTCTTCAGTTGATAATCTTAGAAAGCAATTAATATCTTATGCATGCGCTCTTTTGAAATTCCTCGGATTTCTTGCCAATTATACTTGAGCCTAGTATAGTCTTTTGATATCTAGAGGATGTTTGCATTCCTTTGCATTTTCTTTGTTTCATACCTGACTATAGTGTTTCTACAATGTATGATCTCATCAATGATTTTCTAGTTTAACAATTGAATAGGGTCTTTACTTATTCTTTCAATCCATTCCTTAAAATCTTTTGCTTCTTTACCCTCTTGTCCTAGTGTTCGAGAATCACAATCTTGCCATGCTAGCATTTCAATGAAATCTTGATATCCTTATCAATCAATTTACTACACTTATTGATGACCTTTTCAAATCCTTCTATGCATTGTACCAAAGTGTCACCTTCCCAATTTAATTAAATCTTCCATTTTTCACATAATGATACTTCTTGTTCTAAAATTATCTTTTCTCTTATCAATTCTTGGACATCTGTTTGAATGAGAGTTTCTATGTTTCACCTCTCTACATCAACCTATTCTTGGAGAAATCTGCATTCTCCTTCCAATATTTTAGACTTTTCAAACCAACGGTGTTCCTCCTTGTACTTCCCAATTACATCTATAATTAGGTCTTCTCCTTGCCTTACCCAATACTTAATCCATTCTTCAAATACATTCATTTTGTGGTGAATTTTTGCAATTGAATCCACCTGCTCCTATGACATGAGTACTAGATTTTGAGGCAATTCAGTCTATGCTTGACCATATTGGGTTAATGATTTTACAAAATTCTCTAGGCTAGCAATCCCTTCTTTAAACTCTCTTTTCTTCTATTTACTTTTTTGTACCTTGAAAATAGTTGTATCCAAATTCATCTTCATTTCTTCTAATTCTTGCATCTAGGATTAGTGTCCAACATTGATACTTTTTATTCTATACTCATTAGGAATTATTTCATGTCTATTTTTCTCTACTACCAAAGTAACTATATGGAGTTTTATGCCTCCATATGCATTCTTTTGCATGAAATTTTTCATTTTAGATCTTCACCTAGGCTTAGGAGTCTCTACTTGCATTAAACTTTTAAGATCCAGAGGTACCAATTCCACTTCCAATGGGGAAGCTAATTCTCTAATTAACCAATCAGGTGCATCTTCATTATGCTCTACCTCTACAAAATTTCTTTTCTCTTGATTTTCATTATGGTCATGAACTTCTTTTCTTGAATTTTCAACTTTATATGTTACATCCTCTAAAATTGGAACATCTTCAATATTCTCTAGCATAGATTCTAGATTACTGCGATTCAACACCATCTCTTCAGCTCCAAGACTTGTATTTTCCTATCCAGCTAGGTGTTCAGTATCAGTTCCTTGGAGGTCACCTTCTTCATCTCTTGTCACATCAGGGTTCTCTTCATCTCTAACCCTATCACCTAAAGTTTGTGAAGGTTATTTATTTTCAATTTTAACCTAGTCCTCCTTTGACTTTTTAGAACTTGTGGTTGTTCATTATCATTTTGATCATTCCCTAGCAAAGGCTAAGAATCAAAATTATCTTCAATAACAATATCATTAGTAAGAATTTGTCTTGTAGTCTCCCTTATTTCTATTGCAAGAACTTCAGGGTTCCTCGCCTCTGAGGTGAGTGTTCCTCTAATGAATTATTCTTCTTCAACATTCATAGGAATTGAACCTATATCTAGAATATCTTCCACCATTGGTTGTATCATGGGCTTATCTTTAGATTTCTTTTCTTTCACTTGTTCCCACATGGCACCCAATTTATCCATTTTCTCCTTGATTTGAGCTTCATCTAGCTTAGAAACTTCATCCAAAACCATAATATTTTTTCT
This sequence comes from Sequoia sempervirens, assembly GCA_007258455.2. Classification (NCBI taxonomy): domain Eukaryota; kingdom Viridiplantae; phylum Streptophyta; class Pinopsida; order Cupressales; family Cupressaceae; genus Sequoia; species Sequoia sempervirens. The sequence continues at coordinate 45,972,743 of VDFB02047397.1, read as the reverse complement.
TAGCATTTGTTTTACAATTTCCATATTAACTGAAGGGGGAGAAGGAAATAATGTTGTAGCTCTCTAAGATGCAAACCTTGTCTATGTAATAGTATTCTCTGTCATCCCTGCCTCTTCATCAGTCATAGGTTGAGTCTTTGTCTTTGTTGTGAAATAAGATGCCACTTTTGACTTCACTTTTGTTCAAACCTTACCTAGTTCAACCTCTTTATGCTGACCAATTGGTTTTAAGGAAACTCATTGGCATGGAGCCTCAGGGGTTGTTTCTTCAATATGTATAGCAACAGATGTTTTACTATATTTTCTCTTTTTCATAACAAGATCCCCATGCTCGGGCTCATTTTCCTATGTTTGTTTATTTATTGTATCTAGAGATTATGTGGGCCTTATTCCTACTCTTCTTAAATATTTACAAATATCATTTATCCAATGTTGATTTTTCAATAAAATTGGTTCAGAGAATTCTTCAATGAATGTTATTTCTCTACTTTCATAATATAGATCTGGAATAGGTTCATTATAGAATATGTTTTCATTATAAGCCCGATTCAACACTTCACCATAATCTTCCTCCAATTGATTTGTAATATCATGAATCTTAAGAATCCGTTTCAGATTCTAATGGCAACCTTTCAAAGTTTATTTTTCTTACTTTATGCTTGTCGTCACAATTGAGCAAGCAATCTTCTAAATGTTGAACATGAGCACATTTACCAGCTATATTCTTGGCAATATTCCCTTCTGGGACATAATTCTTTCTTCATAGTGGAAAGTACTCCAAATTAAACATCTACAAATCCTCTTCACACAAATCAGTTGCTTTTACTACACTTCATTTGTAGTTTCCTTTTACAATGGGAAATTTGAGGGAAACCTTCTTATGAGTTGCATTGTAAAGAGCTTGAGATGGTCTTAGCTATCTTACCAATTCCAATAATACTATTTTATATGTAGGGTACATGGGAAACATGAAAGGATATCCTCCAAACCCTTCCACCCTAATGTAAGTGAAAGTGGGAAACTGAATGTACCAGCCGGGTATGTGCAGGACCATCATGGAAAAAGAGGCCCTTAAGTGGCAAAAAATTCAGAAAATTCAGAGTTAGGAAACTTGACGTAAAAAATTGAATAAGTTATCTATATTATTTCAAAAATATGTAAGAATAGAATCTGTAGTAAATTGAATGTAGTTTCTAAACTACTAGGTTGGTTTAAAAAAAAAATCTATTTGGTAAAAATTTGAAATTTCAATGCAGTGGTACTTAAATTTCAGGGAAAAAATAAGTAGGTGTTTGTCTGACCACCCTAACCACAATAAAATGATAATATTTTTATAAGATTTTAGATATAAGTAGAGGACTCATGCCCCAATGTGATACATTTTTTTTGTAAATTTTTTCCAAGTAAATAATTAATTATGAATTTTTTATTACAACTTTTTAAAAAATATAAAAAACTCATATGTCTGACCACCTTAACTTGGTCAAAACCTCATGGAATTATTTTTTTCTTTTTTTAATCTTATAGTATGTGAAGCATAGAATGTGATGCATGTTTTGGATTCAAAAAATGTGATACTATTTGAAAGCTATATATGTTTTTCAATCAACCTATCAATCAAGACTTTAGTTGTAATTTGAATAGAAAATGAATAATAATTACTTATTAAATTCAAAGTAAATCATAATTTACATCAATGGAAAGCTGAGAATCTCCTTTAAAAACCCTTTTCGTTTCATCAATTTTAGGTAAAAATATAATCGTCAGCCACATACCCATCATATTGCGACTTTTTGGCCCATCATGATCCTACACATACCCAGCCTCCAGCCTGTTTAACAACATTTTGTGCTTCCAAAGACAATCTTTTTGCTTTGTCACCTTCCATTATTCTAACCAACTTCATGGAAAGCACATCAGTAACTCTCTCATAATGTTCCCTATATTCATGAATAATAATTCAGGGTAAATGAGCATATATCAGACTATTTCCTACTTTTGTGCTGAAAGTACCAATTCTTTTCAATCCTTGCTTATTTTCCCTTAAGGAATAGGACTAGATCACGTATGAAGACAAAAATAAATCTTGATTTTGGAAATTCCTTTATTTGATCATGCAATTTGTCACTAATAAATCCTCCCTGATGCATTTTAGCAGGGCCTTCCATTAATTTATTTATAATTACAAACATCCATGGTTCCAATTTATTGGCATCTCGTAATCCAACTATCTTGCTTAGCATAGTTATAATATCTTGAACATTTGGGCTGAACATAGACCTTAGAATTGGCTTTGTCTATTTTGTAATTTCCTCTTGACACCATTAGGTACTCATAATTTTCCTATTTTATTCTTTGACACTTAGGTAGGTCTTAGTTTTCACCTTCATATCTATATGGTACATCTGAGTAAATGTAGAGATCCCAAATGTATATATTATTCCTTTCTCAGATAGATCTACATAAGTTCTTCCCTCCTTTTCAATGACTCTTTTTTCTAGGTTGCAGTAGTTTAAACATTCCATAACTAGTTCAGGGGCCTCCATTGTTGGCAAAAAACCTCCTGCTAAAAGTAACCCACTTGTTATAACATTCTTTATATATTGAGAGGTATTTTCTTGACACACTCATGTGAGGAATCCAACATCAGAGGACCATCCCATATGATTATCATTTTCTATCCCACCAATTGGTATAGATTGTGAAGTGTGATATTTGAATTCATTTTCTAGTCTTGCTTCAAAAGTACTCATTTTTGCCGAAGTGCTCTGCATTTTTAAATATGTGCCTTGTGTGCAAGTTAGGGTTAAATTTAACTAGTTATCTTTAAAAAATTCATAAAACATTCAATTCACCATTTGGTTAAATTTATATCAAAATAATCAACATTTCAATTATTAAGGGAAAATACCATTTTCTCAAACTTTCATGTGTAAAAATGATTGACAAAATTTCTATTATTCGAGACATACCTAGTTTTACTAATGACGACAATCTTTTTCAGAATGTAACTTTGGAAACCCTTGGTAGTTGTGTTCTTAGTTTCTCAAAATTTACCTTTCCTTGCGCACCACAATATCAGTCTCATTCATTTAATGTCCTTTGTAGATTTGTACTATGACATAAAGTAGAGTGTTATAAAAGCAACTAAATGCTCAAGGTGGTGCCAAGTTCATGTGTGTAATTCACCACCTTCATTAATTACCTATTACAATGCATTAATTTCTCAAATAAAGGTACAATCATGGCAAATTAAGGTTCAAATTATGAACACCTAGGTTTATGCGTGGGCTCACTACTAGAGGAAAAGACGACACGAAAAGCTTAAATGGAACTCTTTTTCCACTTTTATTTTTACAAGGCAAAGGCCTTTAAGATACATGATCATTTATGATCATTGAGATTGACAACCTCCAGTACCAAACCTTGGATAGATTACCAAGAATCGGGACACTTACCTCCAAGCTTAAACAAAACTAGGAGTAAAGAGAGGAATCGGGAACTAGGTTCAAGCAAGATAAAAAATGATTCAAACATTTCATAATAGAACCTCTGGTTTTCGACATCTAGTAAAAGAAAAAGAAAATTAACCATCAGACTAAGTGATATAGGAAAGAACGCAACCACCTAGATTGACAACCTCTAGGTGATGACTTACTGGGCGAGACTAGGACCAATCAAAGATAGAACATCCTTGACACAACTACAGCAACTTCGGTATTCTAGTTTTTGGTAAACTAATAAAACTTTGTGAAAGGACTGAGACACTGAATCTAGGGAAGAATAAGGACTTAAGCAAAGACCAAGCAGATTGAAATGAGACTTGTAATTTTACCAACCACAAAAACAACACCAAAGCAAGCAAAAGTGAGAGGAAAGAAAAAGAAAAATGGGTCCACATTTTACCAAGGAGAAAAATGGGGCGTGTTGTGAGACCACACAAAAACTAGAAACCAACAAAACTAAACAAAAAAATAGAAATTCAATTTTAGATCTAACAACCATACTTCAACTTTTTTAGTCTTCTAACTATAAACAATCAGATCTTCATCCCGACATTCCAACTTCACTTTAGTTAGCATACAAGATAAAGTGTTATTGAGCTCATGTGTGTGCAATTGGTTATTTCCACTACAACAAACTTAGAAAATAGCAACTAATCCATAATTACAGGTTTGCAAAATAACTTGCAAATTAATCCTAATTACATGTTTTCCCAATTGCAAACAGAATTGTGTGACTATGTTGTTTAGCCATTGAAATTACAAATGAGGCACACTTTTACACTATTTAATGAAATTAACTAATTACTAAACTTGAGTAATTATAACTCAAATGATAATTGAAAATAATGAAATAACAAGGGAGAATTTAAGATGGAAGAGAGAAGAATGAGACAAAGAAATAAAAGGATCACAATGCACAGATTGATAATGGAGTTCGTCCAATGTGGACTATGTCTTCAGGTCTGCTTCTCAATGTTGGGACTGCTTTATTGATATCACCAAGAAAAATTATGCTTTGTTACAATACCCAAGCTCCAAGAACCTGCAATAATCTCTCCACAATCTCACTCTTTTACAATTTTTGGTGTATGCAAACACCTTGTAACTTTCTCTCAAAAAAACTCTAACGCTCCACCTTTTCCAATAATTTCTAATCTTTATTTTTCTCTCCAAGAGAATTCTCCCCCATGCAAGGAAATAAGACCCCTTTTTATACAAACTTATTTGCTAATATGGCTTTAACCATATTATTTTGCAAATATTGCATATCTCCCATTTTCAAGTAAAAATTCCAACCAATTCCCCCTAATTACATAAAAATCTCCAAAATATTTCAAAATTTGTTCAAGTAATCCTAACCCCTTTAAAAAAATAATGGCTCTTATAATTTGAGCCTTACAAGATAATCCTTGAAATATTCTAAACCCCGCTTCTAAATCATAAAAATATGTAACCAATTATTTTAAGCTCCTTAAAATATCACAATTCATTGAAATATGAGAAAGGTGGTTAAAGGGGTTAATTTGTTGAAATATAAGTTTACGGGTTTTATTTTTCTCCTTGTTTTATGGGGAAGGTAAGAGGATTTTAAGGGATAAAATCCCACCAAATCCTCCTTGAAATCATAAAAATATTTTAATTTTTAAACCATACGTGTTTTTTTCTTTAATAATTATGGTTTAATATATATTTATTCCACCTTTTTCCAATAATGGCCTGCCATGTGGAGAGGTGAGATGACGCTGAGTGTCGAGGGCTAATTGGCCATTGTGCTAACTAGACTGATGATGAGGCATTGACTGGTCAACATATGTTGCCAACTTTGACCGCTTGTATCTTGTGCAAATGGACTTCATTTTCGATGAAATGAGTTGCGTCAGAAAGCTCTCGGTGAGCTCTTCACGACGACACCCCATTTGACCACCTTTGACAACTTCAAATTTTTTCCCTTTTTCTAGGCCCTCTAATTTGTTGATTGACCAGAACTTTGACTGCTTGCAACTTTAGGATACAGACTCCTTTTGAGCCTGTTTGAGTTGCATCGGGTTCGTGTCATTGGGCTCTACATAATGATGTTGGTTTTGAGAGATTTTGAGACTATGAAAATTTTAGGTTCTTTTGGATCCTCCTAGATCACTCCTCCCCATTGAGAATATTTTAGACCTCCAAAAGGTCTATTTATGTACAAATTGAGCTAGGGAAATGTTACCCCACTTGCCCAGTATCATATACATCTGACTCATCATAACAACAATCAAAACTGCACTGATATTTTTAAGTACATTCCCCATATACACATCCACATTTAGTGTTGCTGCTACCAACCATACACTGCTAAAAAGTAGAAGGTTGAATAACAAAACTGAACTTGCAGATGAGAAAAATAATGTACCAACATCAAACTTGTCTTTCATAACTAGAACAACCTTAGAATCAGATATGCTTTTATGCAATGTCACTTCTTGTGGAACAAACATAAATGCCAAATTATTGCTTGCATTAACTACCCTTTTCAAATGTCTTGTTGTCACAAAAGACTTATCAGTTTTAATTGGATGAGAATGCACAATGTATTCAACTTATTCCTTAAACAAGTGATATTGATTATGTTCCCTATGGAAGATTGCTTTTCTATCATATAAGTATGGGCTACCCAACACAATTCCATAGATATCAAGTGGAACCACACAAATTCAACCTCATCTATAAACTTAGATGTTATTGCAAATCTTAAATTGCATTGTTTAGTTACTCACAATTTGTTATCATTGCACACCCAATGTAATGGATAAGGTTTCTTATGTAGCTTTGTTTTCAATCCCAACTACTTAACAACTTCTTCTGAAATTAGATTAGCTTGGGACCCACTATCTATCAGTGTATCAATCTTAGTGTTCTTAGAAATCACCCTTATATGAAACAATTTACATCTTTTGCTATCTTTAGGAACAACATGACTTTTAGAAGTAGAAGCATATGAAACATTAGTGGCAAAACCATTACCAACAAAAGCTTTATCTTTCAAACCCACAATTCAAATCTTTGAGTCATCACCAGATTCCATACCAAGGTCTTGCATGATAGCTGTGGAATTTTGCTTACCCTTTCGATCCTTGAACCACTTAGTATTCTGATTAGGATGCAATTACCAACACTTCACATCTTTGTGCCCTTGCTTCTTGCAGTGTGAACAATAAGGCTTCTCATCCTCCTTTATAGTAGCAGTTCGCTGTGATTTTTCTTTCCTTTTCTTGCTTCCTTTCTACTTACTAGATTTTTTCAACAGATTGTCGTGGCTATTACTTGAGCTTGTTTCTAAATGGATAGCTTTCACACTAACTTCATCAATGTTAGTTGGATTAAACATAAGTATTATATGTCTCAAATTCTCACGTAATCCCCTTATGCATTTTAACAAAGTTTCTTATGTGTACAATGGAATTCCCAAAATTAAATCCCTTTTCCTATACTCCTATGTATATTCCTAAACACTTTGTCCTCTCTCTTTCTTTAATGATTTCCAATTCATCATTGCTTTTTGCATGTTCCCTAATGGATAAAATTGTTTCTTAAGTACAGTTATAAACTCATACCAAGAAGAAATTATTTTACCATATCGGCTAATATCTTCCTGAGTCTTACTCTCCCACCAGATTAACGTTGTGCCTCCTAGGTGAAGAGTGGCTAACTGGATCTTTGAAGCATCATCAGTGAAATTTTGAACCCTACAATAAACTTCACCTTGTTTGATCCAATTTTCAAGTTTCTCTGCATCCAATTCTCCATTATATATTGGCAAATCAAATTTAATATTAAGTTTTAACAAAGGTGTATTAGCTTTAGGTTGTACAAGTTGCTTATTTTTAGAAGAGTTAGACGAAGAGGAAGAAGAGGATGAAGAAGAACATGGGGATGGAGGTTCAGGAGGGTCACTACCACCTCCTACTCCTTTACCTTTATCATCTTTTGAAGAGGATTCACCTTCATTATTCTTTTGTTCTTGAGTTCCTTTTTCTTTTGTTGCTCTTGTCTCTTTTGGTAAAGAACTTCCACCATAGCCTTCATTTCGAGAAATGCTTTTTGGAAAGCTTTCTCATCAAGCTCTATATGACTTTGTTCAGCTGCCATCTCTGCTCGTGGAAAAGTCCATTTTTTTATCTCAAGATTGAACTCAGTAAGTGCACCTTCTCCTTGCTTCAATTTCAACCTGGTTAGCATTCACTTATGCAATTTCCTACAAAACAGGCTCTAATACCAACTTGATCCATAATTAGAGGTTTCCAAAATAACTTGCAAATTAATCCTAATTACAAGTTTTCCCGATCGCAAATAGAATTACGTGACTATGTTGTTTAGCCATTGAAATTACAAATGAGGCACACTTTTACATTATTTAATGAAATTAAATAATTACTAAACTCAAGTAATTAGAATTCAAATGATAATTGAAAATACTGAAATAACAAGGGAGAATTTAAGACAGAAGAGAGAAGAATGAGACAAAAAAATAAAAGGATCACAATGCACAGATTGATGATGGAGTTCGTCCAATGTGGACTACATCTCTGGGTTTACTTCTCAATGTTGGAACCGCTTTATTGATATCACCAAGAAAAATTATACTTTGTTACAATACCCAAGCTCCAAGAACCTGCAATAATCTCTCCACAATTTCTCACTCTTTTACAATTTTTGGTGTATGCAAACACCTTGTAATTTTCTCTAAAAAAAACTCTAACACTCCACCTTTTCCAATAATTTATAATCTCTATTTTTCTCTCCAAGAGAATTCTCCCCCTTACAAGGAAATAAGACCCCTTTTTATACAAATTTATTTTCTGATATGTCTTTAACCATATTATTTTGCAAATATTGCATATCTCCCATTTTCAAGTAAAAATTCCAACCAATTCCCCCTAATTACATAAAAATATCCAAAATATTTCAAAATCCATTCAAGTAATCCTAACCCTTTTAAAAAAATAACGACTCTTATAATTTAAGCTTTACAAGATAATCCTTGAAATATTCTAAACCCCCCTTCTAAATCATAAAAATATGTAACCAATTATTTTAAGCTCCTTAAAATATCGCAATTCATTGAAATATGAGAAAGGTGGTTAAAGGGGTTAATTTGTTGAAATATAAGTTTACGGGTTTTATTTTTCTCCTTATTTTATGGGGAAGTAAAGAGGATTTTAAGGGATAAAATCCCACCAAATCCTCCTTGAAATCATAAAAATATTTTAATTTTTAAACCATACATTTTTTTTCTTTAATAATTATGGTTTAATATATATTTATTCCACCTTTTTCCAATAATGTCCTACCACATGGAGAGGTGAGATGATGTCAAGTGTCAAGGGCTGATTGGCCATTGTTCTGACTGGACTGATGACAAGGCGTTGACTGGTCAACGTATGTTGCCAACTTTGACCACTTGTATCTTGTGCAAATGGACTCTGTTTTCAACAAAATGAATTGCATCAAAAATCTCTCAGCAAGCTCTTCACGATGACACCCTATTTGACCACCTTTGACAACTTCAATTTTTTTCCCTTTTTCTAAGCCCTTTCATTTGTCAGTTGACTATAACTTTGATTGCTCGCAACTTTTGGATACAAACTCCTTTTGAGCCCATTTGAGTTGCGTCAGGTTCGTGTTAATGGGCTTTACATAATAATGTTGATTCTAAGAGATTTTGAGATTGTGAAAATTGTAGGTTCTTCTAGATCCTCCTGGATCAGCAACTATTTGCATTGACCTACATAATTTGGAAATTCCCTTTTTAAGCCAACCATGGATAGAGGCTTGCTACCAGTCAAGCGTTCATAGCCCCTACAAGGTTATCTCTATAATTCTGCAAAACATAGCTCTACTACCATTCAAGCATCTATAGCCCCGAAAGAGATATTTAGATAGCCTAAAGAGTTGATTTCTTTCTTTTGATATTCCTTTTATAGATCATTTCAACCTTTTTTTTTTTATATTTCATTGATAGCTCATTTCAACTTGCAAGCAATGAAGTTGCTATTAGGTTAGGAATTACAGTGGTAGCAAAGGTATCCTTTTGATTTTTCACTCAATGCAAATAATTGCTATCCCAAATTCCAGTACAATGATTTAAGATATGGGTGTTTGTAGGTCAACATCAACTAAATCATTTATGCTAACTGGAGTAAAAGGAATTGAATAATTCCCCAATCATCTATAATTAAAGGACTACTTTTGGTCAAAACATAGATCAAATTTCCAAAATTGACATTCTATTATTTTGTTCACCTTCAAAGGTTGCCAACTATTGTATAGCCTAATGACGCAACACCCAAAAAAACAAGCAAAACAAAGCAACACATGACTATGTAAAAAACAACAAAAGCTATTTACAAAAGTAATTACAAAAACTAATTAAGGCATGTTTCAAAAAAATTCCATTCATAGGCAATGGGACATCTTCTCTAGTCAAAGTTTAAAGTCTATAGGTACTATCACCCAAAATTTCAAAGACTTGATAAGGACTTGTCCACAAATTGTCAAACTTACCATGCTCACCTTTACGTTCATGGGCTTTGTCCTAATATAGGACTAAGTCAAATATTTTGAAATTTTTTAATCTCGCCCTTTTGTCAAACCATCATTTTACCATAGCTTGGTACCTAGCAAAATTATCTATAGCTTGGATACATTTTTCATCTAAGTGCATTAACTGCAATAGTTGAGCTTTAGTTTGATCATCTAATCCAATGTATTCTTGAGAAAATTGTGAAGTAGGGATTTTCAAATTTATTGGAAATATAGGATCTACCCCATAAACTAGGTGGTAAGGAGAATTCCCCTACTTAGATTTCATCCTAGTATGGTCTGCCCAAAGAGAAAATTTTAATAATGAATGGCATTCTCTAGGGTTCTTTTCAACCAATTTTTTAATTATATCCAGCAGATTTTTGTTTGATGATTTTTCCAATCCATTTCCTTGCAGATAATAGTTAGATGAGAATTTCAATGTTATACCATATTCAAATGCCCAATTAGAAAAAATTAATGAGGAAAAAGTAGGGCTATTGTCACATACCAGCACATACGATACTCCAAACCTGATAAGAATTTTTTCCTCCAAAAGTTTGATTACCACCTTTGTGGTGCATTGTTTTCTAGGACATGCTTTGATCCATCTGGTGTAATAATCTATAGCATTCAATACAAACATGTGACCTATGAACAATGGAGGATTGATAGTACTAATGAAATCTAGTCCCCATTGTGAAAAAGGGCACATTTCCATCACTGGTTGTAATGGTTGAGCATTAAATCTTCCTTTATCTACCATAGTTTGACATGTATAATAGTGCTTCACATGTTCATATGTGTCTTTAAAAATCATTTGCCAGTAATAAACAGCTCTTAGGATGAGGTGTGTAGTAGCTAAAGGCTCTCCATGAGCTATTCCAAACTTATCATGCAATTTCCTCAAAACTTCATTTGCTTCCATCTTATTCAAACATCTTAAATAAATTCCTTCATGATTTATTTTGAATAGAGCTCCTCCTTTAATCATGTAACTCTATGATTTTATCTTAAGGGATCTTCAATGATTTCTCTACATATGATCAAGGAAAGTATGGCTAACTAAATAATGTCATATATCTGAATACCAATCTTATTTATCTTTTACATCCAAAGTATACTATTGGCTAGAGATTTTTGGATCTATCTCAGCAATAGATTTGACAAAGGCTTGTCCCCGAACCAACTTCATGGGTATAATTTCTAAATTGAACCCTTGCAAAATTGTAACCCATTTATCTCTCTTTTCCCCACTCTTAATCTATGTTAACAACATTTTAACTACAACATCTAGGATAATGGCCTTGACTATACTCCTAAGAATGTAATGCCTAAACTTTCATACTACTTTAACCAAAGAAAAGGATAGTTTCTCAAAATTTGTGTATCTTAGCTCTGCTTCTTTAAATGGAGCACTCATGAAAGCAATCGGTTTTTCTTCTTTATTCTCGCCCTTTTGTATTAGTACTGCTACACATGTATGAGCAGAAGCAAAAGAATAAATATAAAAAGTTTTAACATAATCTATACTTACCAACACCGGTGCTTCCACAATTGTAGCTTTTATATTCTCAAACGAAATCTTAGCTTCATTTTTCCACTCTATTTTTTGCATCTTTCTTTAACATATCATTGAGTGGTTTTACTATCTCAAAAAATTTGGTGATAAATTTTAGAATAAAATTGATCTTACTGAAACATGATTTCAATTATTTTTTACTTCCCAAGGTGGTGCAGGAGCACCTATTTGATCACATGCCTCCATGAATCCATATTGATTCATTTTTTCCATTTTGATGTTTCGATATTGTAATAAGCCCAAGAGGCCACCTTTGTGGTGTTATAGGTCCTAGGATGTTGTTCATTTCTCATATATTGTAAAAATTGTCAAAAGTGCAAAATTAGGTAGATGAAATGTCATTAAGGTGTTTTGTCAACACACTAATCAAAAGGTGGTTGAAAATAGTTGGTTTTGATTGAAAATGTATAAATAAACCCTCCAAAACTCGAATTGGGGGTTGGAGACATCTTTTTTGAAGATTGATGAATGGAAACCTCAAATTTTGTGCATTTTCTGATTTTCACATTGTTTCCAGATTGAAGTTGTGATTTGTACGGCCTAGTATTGAATCAAATAATGGATTATAATATATGGATGGAAATATCTCTATTTCTAGTTTCCAATTCTTTTTGTCTCATTGAATTTTATTGAGTTTTGTAGAAGATATGACTATTTTGGTGAGACTGCCTATTCTAACAATATTGTGCAGAATTTATAGTCTAAAGAAGTGTGATGGTACAGAATATAAAGTCTATATTTTGGATCTAAAACCAATTGGATTTTGTTTCCATGTGAATCTAATTTTATTTGCTTCAATTCTCATCAAAATTCATTAAGATTTGAATAAGTTATGAACATTTTTGTGAGGGCAGGTCTGAACCCTACCTAGGGTTTGCAGTTTTGGGAAAAATACAATAAATTTTTTTTCCACCGTTGGATCTTCATAAGAATTGGATGAAAAGTCTATAACTATGTTTTATTCAATCTAACCAGAGAGATTGGCTTCAATATTGGTTTTTTAGAAGTTATTAATGACTGTTCATTGCACTAAATTGTGGGCTGCCATAGTTATGTTTCCAATGTGATATACAATTCCAAATAGCATGTGTTATACAAAGATTATTTTGGATTATTATTGAAAGTTTCTGAGATGTGTTGTGAATCCTCATAGCTCTGCATCACAAGGGTTGGAGCCTGAGTAACACACTCACTCAGTCTGGGTCGATTGAAATACCTCTTTTAGAAATAATGTGTCCCAATAGTTTACCTTCAACCGCCTCAAAAATACATTTCTTAGGATTTAGTGAAACTCCATAAATTTCACACTTTTGCAATATTTCTCTAAGATCTCAGACATGATCTCCTCCATTCTTTGAAAATACTATAAGGTCATCCATGTAGATGATAATACATTTTCCTGTCAAATCTCAAAAATCATAATTCATAGCTCTCTAAAATATACCTCTGACATTTATCAATATAAACGGCATCCTTCTGTAAGTGAAAGTTCCCCACTTCATGGTGAATTTTTTCTTCATCCAATCTTCCTTTGCTACCATTACTTGATTATACCTAGAGAATACATCCAAAAAGGACATCATCTATGAACCATTAATGATCTGTAACACTTCTTCTAGTGAAGGTAGTGGATAATTATCATTTTTAGACACCTTGTTAAGATTTCATAAATCTACGCATAGTCGTATTCCTCCATTCATCTTCCTAATGGGTACCAAATTTTCCACCCAAGTAGAATGTCTAATAGGAAATATTATTTAGGGTGAGAGAATCTTTTAGACTTCTTTTTGGATTAGTGGTTCTAAGAGTGCATTTACTAGCCATTGTTTCTTTCGGAAAGGCCTTACATCAGGCTTTAGCAGTATTGTATGAGTAATGATGGAAGTATCATAGGTTTTCAAGTCTTCATATGTCCATGATTTAACCTTCCAATAGTCTCTGAGTGCCTGAATGATATTTCTTCTTTCTTCTTTGGTACACACCTTTCCTATAAGCATGTTCTTAGGATCTTCTTTAGTATACAAATTGTACAATTTAGATTTCCCTCCATCACTTTGGGGTAAGTCTTTCTGTCAGAATATCTTATCTATGTCAAACAGTCATTCCAACTCAATTATCCCTTTCGAAATAGTGTTATCTTTAGCCTGAGCTAATTCTTCATCTTGAATCTCACCATCAAGGTGATCTATTTCTTTGATTATTTGTGATTTGAAGATACTGGAGTTAGTAATGAATTACAATATGTGTCAATCATCTTCAGACACCTACAAATTTGTAACATTGTCGGGAATCGAGGGTAGGTGCACTATTCAACTATAAATTTTCTCAAATCTGAAGCATCTAAAGGCTCCAAAGCACTGGCAGCAGTAGCCAAAGCATCGACTCATTGATAAAATCTCCATGGAATATGAGTGATGTTGAAAGCATCAAAATCTTCTATTGAATCCCATACTCTATGTCAATAACTAGACAATCGATTGAAATGACAAACTTACTGCTTTCGAACTTGTCTGACTACAAATTTAGAGTCACCAAATACAATAAGAATTTTGAATTTCTTCTTGATTGTGAGCATCAAACCATGAATAAGGGCTTTGTATTTTGCCAAATTTTTAGTACATTGAAATTGCAATTGATAAGCAACAAGAAAAGATTTACCTTGCAGACTGATGGTTCAACTCCAATTCCAATTCCTTGTTTCAATTTAGATTCATCAAACTTAAGGATCTAGGCTTGATCATTAGTAACTTCAAACTTACCATTCTTAAGATTTTTCTAATTAACATTTTCGATTTTCATAACCTGGACTTTGTCTCAGTTTATTCCTGGTTCAGACCTTTTCATCTTAGCATGTTCTAGACAATACTAATTCTCAATTTTGTGAACTATTTCCAAGCACATCATACAATTGTCTTCCAAATGCATAGAATTATGTAGCTTACACCAATCCTGGAACAAAAAACTTTTTAATGAAATTTTAATTTTACTGCTCTTTTGAGCTTTTGTAACAATGTTCTTCCAAAATTTATCATAATGACTATTTTCTTCTTTGGAAGAATCATAATATGATTCAATTAAAACATCAGTTATAGGAGTTATTTGATTATGCTCCTCAACATTTCATGTAAACACTTCTTCTATTTTAACTCCTAAGAATTGGATTTTATAAACCCCTAGTTCTACATCAATATATAGAATTTCATTTTTTTTATCGTAATTAGTGATCATGTATTTCATGCGTGGTTCTCTCTCACTTCTAATTTGATTAGGAACTCCTTTCCATGGTAACCACATATGTGAGAAATTATTGGCCATGTATCCATTCAAATTCTTCGACCAATCCCTACTCAATAACATATCATAAGTATTAGGTATCTCAACAACCTGAGTATCTATATAATACTAAATCTTGGGATTCAACGATAGCTACAAATGAATATTGGTTAACTCCCCAACTACATTTACTTTAGTTTTTTCAAATTGAGTAACTTTCTTTAGATAACTCACCGAAGTTAGCCCTAGAATTTGACATATGGAAAAATGCATCACATTATTAGACGCTCCAGAGTCTACTAGATAATTATAAAGATTTTTACCAAATATTTTCAGCGTCAGTAAAAATGGCAGGGATTCTAGTTTTCCTTTATAAAAGGCTACTTGTGCATCTACCATAGGAAAAATGTTTTTATCTTTTTCCTTAATGAAATTATCTTTCACCTAAGATTCTCTAAATTTTCTTTCCTTTGGAAGATCTTTTAAAGTATTCAAGAAAGCTTTTCTGATTATAGGTGTTTTGAGCAATTTTGATAAAGAAAGGCTATTTTTTACGCTTTTGATCTCTTCTGCTAAATAGTTAGTCAAATTGTTTTGATCAGTGGAATCTACCTTTTCATTTTGTGAAACATTTGATGAATTATATTGAAAGGTTGCCTTAGGTAACCCTAGAGTATTGCTTGACTTATCATCTAGTGGAGTCTTTAAGTTGTTGGGTGGAATTGACGTGGTCAATGACCTGTTGAATTTATTTCCACCATTTGTGTTACTTCTCAAGTTGTAACTATGTCCTTTTTGATATTGTTGAAAATCATGAATTTCTTCAACTTCATCTTGAGGTTCATTTTCATCTTGATAAGGAAACGTATAAGTTTTTAAAGTCATAGTTGAACTGTCTCCTTGATATTCATGAGTATGAATCGTGACAACAACATGCAACTCAACACATTTGTAACTTTCAAGGACCAAAGAAGAATCATATCCCACTAGAACTAATTCATTTCCCTTAGGAGGATGGGAGTCACACTATTCATTGTAGTGTGTAGTAGCCAAAAAAATATTTGAAGCAGTTTTAAGCTATGGAGAATCCACTTTAGAATAAACATTTGTAATATGAATTCTACACCAATTATTCATCGCAAGGTCAACTAAATTAACCTTTGACATGGATCTATCATCAAAAGTATTAGTGTTATCTAAAGGTGTGGATATTCCTCCATTATTCATTTGTGTGTTCCAAGGTCTAGGTGGTCTAGGAGTATTGTACACTCAACTTTGCAAATTTTGATTGTTATTTTGAGAATAAATTTTTGATTCGTTAATTGCATAACCTCTATGGTTAACCTTTTGATTTGGGTTGTAATTTCTCTAATTTCTTCCTTATCATCTAGAATTTTAACATTTTGACTCTCTTGAGTTTGTGAGAAGAAAAAATTTCCATTAGGATGTAGCTCTATGATAGCTAGACCAAGGTGAGGGACCAAAGCTTGACAATTTCTTGGTTGAAAGAAAATATTCTAAGGAAATGTCCCATTCTAGACCACTGAAGAAAAATCATTAGGAATTATTAGATGATTTAAAGTGACTCCATTCACACTTAGGATGGGATAATTGTTCAATCCATTTTCAAGATGTTTCATTTCTAAATTTACACTTACAGCTTCAACATAGGCTTCTAGTAGAGTAGTGGGAGGATTTTTCCTTCACTTCACAAACATAACAATTAAAGGATCTATTGTCATATAATAAACTACAATGGCAAACAAATTATCCACTACATAAGGTGCTTGTAACCTAGAATAAGCCTTTTGGAACTTGTTATTAAAAGAAATTATAGGTTCACCATCGAACCTTTTGATTTGAGAAAATTGGTGATACAAAAAGGTAGGATCAACCGGTGTTCTAAATCTAGCCAAAAATTTACTTTCCATACCTTTCCATGATCTAACTGAGTTATGAGGTAGGTTGGTATTGTTAGCTCTCAAAAATGTAGGTTTGAACCACGAAAGGTTGCCAAGCTTTCACAATGTTTTAGGGTAACAGACAAGGTCAAGAGATTTTGGACCTTCTACTCTTCAGGTGTTGCTAGACCTAGGCGGGTGTACCTATCTGAATGATGCAGACTTGACTTATGATTATCTTTCATGCAATAATGTGTCCATGAGGGCAAATGAAAATGGACAAATAAAATCAAATTTGGTATAAATTGTATACCAATATTCAAAACTAAACCCTAATATGTTCGGTTAACAAATGTAAAAAATATGAGTGAAACTAAAGAATGAAAATGAAAAGACCAGTGCCTTATAGGGTATGCGGAGTCAAGAAAAATATGAAACAAGTACTTCGTTCTGGCAGACATTCAAGTTATTTAACATTTATTTGGTTTATAGCTTGTATAAACATGCAAGGTTATTATTACTGAGTTCTTCTTAGTGATCCAATTGACATTCTCTAATTACTATGATCAATTTAAAGAATTTAATCTTTACTAGAAAGAAACAATTAATTTACCATACAAATGTAGCAAATGTGCACTGACAAACTGGATATAAACTTGTTACACCAATTCAAAAAACCAGAAAACATCATACAGGAGACAACTTCAATAATACTTTCAATGAACACCATAAAAAACTGATACCAGAAACAACTGCACCATTGTATTAGATTTCAATTGATATCTCCATGATTTTACATATCCAACATAGTCTCATCTTTGCCAAAAAATTGTATTTTACTGTATCCCCGCTATCCTCTATCCTATTCTGCTTATCGCGCTGCTCATTTTGTTTCCAAAATGGACATTTATACATTGAGAATACAAAAGGACACATCCTTTCAGAAATGGGAAATATCATATTTTACAAAACAAAAGATAGAGGATAATTAGGCTCTATTTAGCCACAAGTGAGTTTTAGCGAGGTGATCCAAATAATCCTAGCACTTGTATGTGTCCGCATCTCCAACAACATTCTGGATCATGATTTCCATCTTGACCATCTCCTCATTGTGCTCGCTCACTTCCTCCAATGTTGTATCCTCTGCAGAAGCTAGCCTCATGACTTCATTCAATAGTGACTCACATTCACTTTTCCATCTGGTGGTATCCTTCAATTCCCCTTTGTCATCAGAAAATGTAATCATAGTCTTCTTCGCAGCATCAATCAACCCCTATTCATCCCCTTGTAGCTCATCATGGAAGTTTCGATGGCAATTGATAATATGATTTGCAACTTCAAGTGTTGCACTGTTAGAAACATCACTTTGGGCTAGTTCATGAAACTTCTCCATAATTCGTCCATCCATTCTTGTATGCTCTTTTAAAGGAGCCAAAATATGAGAGTATTTTCCCCGCAATTTATTTAACCAAGATGTCAAATTATCCTGCCTCTTCTTGACAATTGCTACAATTGCATCATGCTTTCCCTGGGAATAAGTACTTGATCCTACCCAATGATCTTTTTCCTGAGAGATTTCCCCTTGAGTGAGCACTTTGGTTGGCCCCATTGAAATACCAACCAAATCTTTCAATCTCTCATTCTCTCTCAACATTCTTTCATTATTTGCCTTGTACATTTCTCTTTCTTTTATCAACATCTGGATCTGTGCTTTATTCAATTTTGCAATATTGACCCCAATTTCACCAGTAGCCACAGGATCAGCCTCTCCAACCTTTAGGGTCATGACATGGCCAAATGCCTTCTCTATGTCAATCACCATTGATTTCCTATGGGGTGGGTATAATGCCCAAATCATCAGTGACCCTACATCAATATTGTACTTGGAGCCTGCATACACCTCTGTTACCTTTTCCTTGTCAAGCTTGTGTGTAGCATTACTATCCTTCAAGAAACTATCAAAAACTAATGCAGAATTCAAATAAAGTCCAGGAAAGATCATGACACCAACACTTTCCAACATTTCCCCCCCCTTTTCAGGAGTCATATTTGTCATTTCATCATCCACACACTTTCTCAATTGACCCAGTAATTGCTCCTCATTCCCTTAGGTGACATCATCAACATTCTCTCTTATTTTCTTCCCCTTTTGCTTATACAAGAATGCTTTGAATTCTGGGGAATTTATGAATTCATCATCTGAGACAAATGATCTATACTCCATATGCCTTGCATCAACATCACCACTTTCTATACTCTGTTCTCTGGTTGGGCAAACATACTGCTGAGTCCTCAACCTGGATACATTTTTTGGTTTGCCCTATGGGACATTATCCCTTGGTGTTTCCTCCCCTCTAGAAAACAATTGCTCTATTTCCTATAGCCCTTGGTTATACCTTTCAACTACCATTTCAGCTTCATCTTCATCTAAATTTCTGATCATATCATCAAAATGATAGGGTACATGTTGATACCCTCCAAAGTTAATCTTCTTTTTGGCTAAATTGATATATCCTTTAGGGTCAAAGTTCTTCCTAGGTGATCCTCTCTTCATATTATAATGCAACAATCTATCAAGGATTGAATTGTATCCTTCCTTAGCCAAAATAGTGAAGTCACCAAAACACAATGTACTAGGCATAAAACCCTGCTTCCCAAAAGAGCTGAAATGCATCACACTGCAGTAATCCATCTATCTGACAATTTCCAAATATGCAACTTTGTTTGGAACTTTCCTTGGAAGAATGAAAGGGGAATCTTCAAATCCATATACTCTGATAATTTTAGCTCCCTCCAAACAATACCAATCTCCCCAGTTATGATCAATTGTCCCATTGGAGTCTTTTTTCCATAGGAATCTCTTAATCTCATTAGTCAATGAATAATTACAAGGATACTTATACAATCTGTACAATATTTTCACAAAATTTTCTTCAAAATGGATGAAACTATAATTAGCAAACCTGTTGTCCCAAATAGCAGTCCACAACTGAATAGGCAATGCTTCACCCTCCTTACCAATTTGAGAAATTCTCATTTCTGGAGGCCATACTCCCAACTTCTGTCCAAAATATAACACCAAGTGCATCAACAATGGATAGTGTATGAGATGAACAATAGAAGCTCCACCTTTGATGGTCATCAATCCTAAATCAAGCTCCCTAGTAATGTATGAGGCATAGTCAAATGGCCTAGAATTGTGATATTGGATATCTACTGTGATAATCATTGGCACAATTGACATGAATTATGGGGCATCCATTCCCAACACTTGACACACTGAGAAATATGTGTACTTCATATAGGGCTCAAACAAGTCCACATGATAAGGAGGCCCCTCACTATCTTGCAGAGGATCTGGCTTGCTGCCCTGTTTAATCCTGTGAATTGGCAACCTCTAGCCCTTATAAGTAGTATCCATTCTTGAAAATTCTTTCTCCAATTCTTCACAACTGATCTCCTCATTGCAGAGCCCTTCTAATTTGAAAACCTCAACTATTGCTTCTTTTGACACATATATCTATGGTTTCCCAGATGGGTCACATATAGCCTTATGTTTTGGATCATAATGATCCACAAGAAATTTTACTAGTTCTACATTCACAAATACATTAGGGCACACCAGTTTCCCTACATTCAGCTTCCAAGGATTACAGACTAGTTCAAAATGGTTTCTCCTATGATAGTGAAAATTGAAAAGTTCATACCCTCTTACAGTAGTCCAGACATCACCTATGAACTTGCATTTATCATCTAACTTATCAACTTCTGCCCTAAGTTGTGCAGACCTTCTAGCTTTAGGTCCTGAACCAGGTAACTGGTCAATAAGATCTTTGTTTAACCTCTATTTAGTTCCCTCATGCTCTGTATCAACCTTTTGTTTCTTTCCTTTTGACTGACTACTCTCACCAAGCTTTCTACCCTTGGCTTTTTCAGAACCAGAAGACTCCATTCTTCATGACTACATAACTTAAAATTAGAAAGTTGAGATGCAATTACTTATAGTATTCTACTCGAGCTCCTCAGACTGAAAGATGTCTTGGTTCTCTGTTCACCTTGCCAATTCTTCTGCAATCAATTCGGTACCAAAGAATTGATTAAACCTTCACTGTTATATCCCGTCGTGCCATTAATGAAGCACGAATGAAGGCTTGTTTGAAACTGGCACTGTCGCATCAAATGTCTTGTTGGTGAGATATTTTCAAATTTGGGGTGAAGTCCTTTTGCAACATTTACTTAACCTTTTTCCAAGACATTATGTGGTCTTACCGACACCTGGAATCAAATTGATGACTACTGCTTATGTTTTTCATGTCATTGTGACAATTCCAAGTCAGGGAGATGTTTCATAGAGTTCATTATGCTATACCAAGATATGTTCTTCAATGCATTTTCCAGTCGCTGAGACAAGATCACCCCTTTCGCTGATGAAAATAATCTTACCGATGAAATAAATTCCATCGGCAAGACTCTGAAAACTTGGAAAGACTCATACCGACACCAAATGTCTCACCAAACCCATTCCTCTAGATTACTTCATTCGGTAAGACTCTCCACGAAATATTCAATTAGTGAAACCTTCACATTTCAGTGAAACTCATGCCAATAACCCATTTGCACCTTATCGGCAAGACCTACTACCTTAAATAGGACCTTACTCCGATAGTCTTCTGTTTGGCCGATACATTACTCCATGCACTAGTCGATAAGACATGCTGACTTCGCCGTGACATTACATCAATGCCTTAACCTTTTTCCGATTATTTTCTTATATGGGTCGGCAAGAAAAAATACTTCACCAAGACATTCTCCTGGATACCTTTAGCTTGGCCGATATGCTTCAACATGCGCTGGTCAGTGAGACACAATGTATTCGCTATGACTTCACTCCGACGATGATTCCTTTGCCAAAATGACTCTTTTCTGTCACTGAAACAAAAGAAGTGTCCTACCGATAGTCTGCAACAAGCATACATTAGTGAAAAATACATAGGTTGGGAAGAATTTCACAATGTCTTGGCGATATGGGTAATATAATGGAATGTGAAGGACTAAATGGATTCAATTGGATCTTATGACAAAAAACAAGCAAGACGCCATGAGAAGGGTACCTTATGCTTATGATGAAGACTTATTTTGTGGTGCAGGAGCACCTATTTGATCACATGCCTCCATAAATCCATATTGAGTCATTTTTTCCATTTTGATGTTTTGATATTGTAATAAGCCCAAGAGGCCACCTTTGTTGTGTTATAGGTCCTAGGATGTTGTTCATTTCTCATATATTGTAAAAATTGTCAAAAGTGCAAAATTAGGTAGATGAAATGTCATTAAGGTGTTTTTTCAACACACTAATAAAAATGTGGTTTAAAATAGTTGGTTTTGATTTAAAATGTATAAATAAACCCTCCAAAACTCGAATTGGGGGTTGGAGACATCATTTTTGAAGATTGATGAATGGAAACCTCAAATTTTGTGCATTTTCTAATTTTCGCATTGTTTCCAGATTGAAGTTGTGATTTTTACAGCCTGGTATGGAATCAAATAATGGAGTATAATATAAGGATGGAAATATCTCTATTTCTAGTTTCCAATTCTTTTTGTCTCATTGAATTTTATTGAGTTTTGTAGAAGATATGACTATTTTGGTGAGACTGCCTATTCTAACAATATTGTGCAGAATTTACAGTCTAAAGAAGTGTGATGGTACATAATATAAAGTCTATATTTTGGATCTAAAACCAATTTTATTTTGTTTCCATGTGAATCTACTTTCATTTTCTTCAATTCTCTTCAAAATTCATTAAGATTTGAATAAGTTATGAACATTTTTGTGAGGGCAGGTCTGAACCCTACCTAGGGTTTGCACTTTTGGAAAAAATACAATAACTTTTGTTTCCACCATTGGATCTTCATAAGAATTAGAGGAAAAGTCTATAACTATGTTTTATTCAATCTAACCAGAGCGATTGGCTTCATTATTGGTTTTTTAGAAGTTATTAATGACTATTCATTGCACTAAATTGTGGGCTGCCATAGTTATGTTTCCAATGTGATATACAATTCCAAATAGCATGTGTTATACAAAGATTATTTTGGATTATTATTGAAGGTTTGTGAGATGTGTTGTGAATCCTCCTAGCTCTGCATCAAATTGGTATCAGAGCCTAGAAAAGATATGGGCTGGTGAAGTTTTTTGGTTTTGTGTTGGTGTTTGTGGTTGTGTGTTGTGCAGGTTGAGGAAGGAACCCAATTGCCTAGGTGTAGCAAAGTGAAGCGGAAGCAAGGAGAGACTTGCTTGTGAAGATGGATTCGTTGAGAAAATTAGAAAGATTTTTGCAGGTTGAGGATTCACAAAGGAAGAAAAGAGAGGAAAAAGAGTTGAGAAAGATGGAGAGAAAGAAGGCAAGACAAATAGAGTTTGAGAAAGCCATGGAAGAGATAAGCCAAAGGTTGGAAAGATTGGACAAGGAACATGAACTTCTTAAGAAATCACTAAGGAGTTGGCATATACCAATTTCAAAGGGGTTAAGATGGCCTATAAAGAAGATTATGAAGAAGCAAAGAAAACAAAAGAAGGCAGCAAATTTAGTCAAAGATGAAGAAGAAGATTTATGGGCACAATATGCAGCTATTGAAGAAGAATGGAATACTAAAGTTGGTGATGGAAAATTCAAACAAGAGGAAGAAGAACTCATCAAGGTAGAAGAAAAAAAGGATATTGAGGTTGAAAGTGAATTGGTGTCAAGATTGGATAAGTTGGTCATGGGTGAAGAGGAATTTGAAGTACAAGAAGAGAAGGAGGAGACCTCAAGGTCTCTATGTTTTGTTTCTAATTTTTCCTTGGACTATGTATGTGCAGGTTATGAAGGACAAAGTGAAGTGTTTGATGATATGATAGAGTTTTGGGACTTCCAAGTTGTAGGGATGCTTGACAAGAGAAGGAATAAGAAGAAGAAAATGAGGAAAGGACCAAAGATGGTTGCAAAGACAAAGGAAAAGGTGCAAAGTAACTGGAAGACCCGAAAGAAGATAATTCAAAGGGGCTTGAATTCTTTTTCCCTCGGGAGTTTGGTGCAAGAGCACCTATTTGATCACATGCATCCATGAATCCATATTGATTCATTTGTTCCATTTGATGTTTTGATATTGTAATAAGCCCAAGAGGCCACCTTTGTGGTGTTATAGGTCCTAGGATGTTGTTCATTTCTCATATATTGTAAAAATTGTCAAAAGTGCAAAATTAGGTAGATGAAATGTCATTAAGGTGTTTTGTCAACACACTAATCAAAAGGTGGTTGAAAATAGTTGGTTTTGATTGAAAATGTATAAATAAACCCTCCAAAACTCGAATTGGGGGTTGGAGACATCATTTTTGAAGATTGATGAATGGAAACCTCAAATTTTGTGCTTTTTCTGATTTTCACATTGTTTCCAGATTGAAGTTGTGATTTCTACGGCCTGGTATGGAATCAAATAATGGAGTATAATATATGGATGGAAATATCTATATTTCTAGTTTCCAAATTTTTTTTGTCTCATTGAATTTTATTGAGTTTTGTAGAAGATATGACTATTTTGGTGAGATTGCCTATTCTAACAATATTGTGCAGAATTTACAGTCTAAAGAAGTGTGATGGTACAGAATATAAATTTTATATTTTGGATCTAAAACCAATTTTATTTTGTTTCCATGTGAATCTACTTTCATTTGCTTCAATTCTCATCAAAATTCATTAATATTTGAATAAGTTATGAACATTTTTGTGAGGGCAGGTCTGAACCCTACCTAGGGTTTGCAGTTTTGGGAAAAATACAATAAGTTTTGTTTCCACTATTGCATCTTCATAAGAATTGGAGGAAAAGTCTATAACTATGTTTTCTTCAATATAACCAGAGAAATTGGCTTCATTATTGGTTTTTTAGAAGTTATTAATGACTGTTCATTGCACTAAATTGTGGGCTGCCATAGTTATGTTTCTAATGTGATATACAATTCCAAATAGCATGTGTTATACAAAGATTATTTTGGATTATTATTGAAGGTTTGTGAGATGTGTTGTGAATCCTCCTAGCTCTGCATCATTTTGGAAACTCATGAATGCAATTGACTGCAAAAATTTCAAAATTTTACAATTCTAACAGGTATACCACTGGTAAACTTCATCAGTTAAAGTATAAGGGAACAACCTGCACAACACATCTTCATGTTGAATCCTTCCTCTAAAACATGTATCCTTAAAGATATTGATATGTGCTTCCACATCTTTATGAAGATGATACTTATGACACAACTTGTCAGGATTTTTCAAGAGATCACTATATAGGGAAAATTGAATTGGTGACTTTATGTTAAAGAAATCCATCACTATGGGAGGTGGTGGTGGTATAACAATAGTGAAATTTTGTGAATTTGCACTTACAATTCCAGAACTTTGAGGTCTAGATGGTGTTCGACCACTAAGCTCAACTAAAGTCACACGAGGATCACCAAACTGGGATCTAGTGACTCTATAGAAATCCAGTTTCAAACCTAATGAAACCAGAAGAACAATGAAGGGCCCCTCCTTCTAGTGCCAGGTCTTGTTGATGATGACGTTAGTTGCAACAATAGTGCAGATAAAATCCTCATAGGCAAACTGTGTAGAACCTATCTTTACTTGAAAGATTGAACCAAGGCAACCTAAAAGTTCAAGTAAAAGGGAAAGGTTGACTTAGCTTAATCCCAAGGCTCCGGTAGTCAAGTCTTGACCATAGTAGGTTCACTTCAAGGTATGTTGTGATATTGTTGTTAATATCAAGGGATCTATGGTTATCTTTCTTTAGGAATCATAAGCATTAGATAAAATCTTCTCAATTCAACCATAAAACAATTTCATGAAATCAACAGATTTTCAATAATATTTCATGAATATCACACAATTTTTCTTTCACTTAAGTAGATTTAGCTTTAAGCATTCAACAATTTCATAAAAATGAAAGGTTTTCAATAATATTTTCGTTCATTCATCTCTTTTTTGCAACATTTTCTATAATTTAACATCTAATCTAAAATAAAGCATCAAAATACTAAAAAATAAAATTGCTCCTACATATTCTCCACGCATTCCCCAAGATTTAATCAAATCAAAGAAAATCGTTCTATACTTCACCAAATTGCTTCACAGCTAGGCATAGAATGGTGTGAAATTTTAAAGAGAGAGGTTTAGTTTGGACACCAAGTAGGTTATGTATGCACCATTAAATGGTGCAACATATAGTCTTTTCTAGCTGAATGAATAAACCAGATACAAAAGACACATGAGATAGGTAGCTATCAAATTGGCTTTGATATTTATTTAGTTCCATGTGCATACAAGTTTTTAATCTGGAATGATTTACAAAATAGGAAAAAAGAGAAAAACTTAGAGAAGTTTTGGCTCTTCTAAAATCCATAAATTTTGAAGTTAAAATAAAAGTAAAGCAATAAATGGCCTCTTATAGGAACAAGGCCTCAAGAGTTTAAAATTAAAGTCTATCAAGAGAAACAAAAACAACAAATCAAAATGTAGCACATGGCACATGCCTTTTGTCATTAGAATCTTCTAGAAAAAGTGAAAGATTTGACTCCTTCAGTAGCAACAACCTTCAACTCCAAACTTCAGTATGCAACGCTCCACACAAAACAAGGCTACCAGCATTCCTTAGATTACCAAATAGGAAACTTCTACCAGGACCTAGAACAACTTGTAAAACTAACTTAAGCAATATATCTTTATGACACTTTTGGTATCCAATATTTGGTACTTCCTTATATCATATCAAGTTTCAGTTCCAAGAACCCTTCTTCACCTTTCTTCAGATGATACTCTCAAAAAGTAGTTAATATCTTATGCATGCACTCTTTTGAAATTCTTTTGATTGCATTCCAACTGTACTTGGGCCTAGTGTATTCTTTTGATATCTAGAGGATGTTTGCATTCCTCTGCATTTTCTCTATTTCATACTTGACTATAGTGTTTCTACAATATATGATCTCGTCAATGACTTTCTGAGTTAACAAATGAATGGGGTTTTTATTTATTCTTTCAATCCATTCCTTAAAAGCTTTTGCTTCTTTACCCTCCTCTCCTGGTTTCTGGGGATCACAATCTTGTTGTGCTAACACTTCAATGAAATACTGATCTTTATCAATTAATTTACTGCACTTATTGGTGACCTTTTCAAATCCTTCTGATGGCACTTTTGAATTTTACAAAATCTAAAGTGTTCATATTAAAACCCTAAGAATTTTTACCTAAAAATCTTTGTTACATCTGTTGTAGGGTTCTTATATGACGTTTAGGATTTTTCTTCATTTTAGTTTCTTAGTGTTCTATTCTATTGCTAACTGTGTATTGCCTATTGTCGGTCACACAAAAAAATTCCATGTTCATTAATGTCATCATGTGACTAGCCCTTCTCCTATCTAGATTTGAATCACCTAACATTTACATCCTTTGTATTGTGTGATTCAGAAGTCTTGACCCTACTATTCTCATGTCGTCCTAGAGAATTCCCCTCTCTTAGAACAACTTAAGTGCACGTACTCAAAAAAAATTCCACTTAAGTCCCGACGGCCCTCATAACTTTATCGCTACTGCTGATTTATTCTTAGGTCCACACCTTGAATTAGCGACGAGCAATAGAATGATGTTTTCCTTTGGAATTGCTCATTACTAATGAATTTTGAGCTTTCAAACTTGTACAAGCAATGAGCTATGCTATTGGCTTTGTGTTCTTATTGCCCATCACAAATGGTCATGAAAAGATAAAATTGAATTAGCAATGAGTGATATGACTTGATTTCCTTCATATCGCATGATCACAGATACATTTTAAATGTAATTCTCACATTAGCAATATGTGATGAACCTTATAAATGTTGTAAATCATCTCATTGCTAATTTCTTGCAAAATATATGAGGAGAATTAGTGGTGAATGAAGGCCTTATGTTATATAGTTCATCACTCATCATGGATTTATTTCAGAACTTGAGTTCTAAATTAGCGATAAGTGATGGGTGCCCTCTAAAAGGTTTTTCTCTCACTAATTTTATATGATCTTATGAGTAATGTCTTTTGTACCATTTACTTTGTGTAGGTTGTACGTGTCTAAAATCTGGTGCCTCCACAACATCTCTCGTCACCGATAGGATCCTAGGCACAAAGTTTGAATCAATAATGTGTGATGAAGGGATGAATGTGACCAAAGGTTAGGGCACTGGACTAAGGGCTAAGGATCATCACAAGGATGTTTACATTGCTAATGGAGCTGGGCTAGGATGAAGTAAATTAGTGACAAGTGATGACCATTAATAATAAGGGAAACATGGTAGGATCTTGGGGATTTCGTGTAAAGCAAAAAGGAAACCAGCAAAAAGACTAGAGAACTATTGATAGATTTTTAAAGCAGGATAATCCAATGGAATAAAAATCATCGCATGAATAGCTTCATCACCAATTGCACCTTGAAATTTGGGGAAGATCAGCGATGAATCAATGAAGCATATAAAGAAAGTTTCTCTCTAAGAAAAACTAGTCCTATGCACTTCGTCAATATTAATGAAAAACATGAATTAGGTTGGTGATACATGCTAATTGTCAGATCACATATGATTAATCAAGGTTAGAGAGACGTGGCAACATTTGAGATATCTTCATTGTTTTCAAGGAGCAAGTTGATAATGGTAAAAAATGATGCTCATGGCCACCTTAGATGAAATTGTAATTGCTCTAAGATGAACGGCCTAGATTCAGAGCCAAACTGATAAGTTACCAGTTTTCTCGCACAAGAAGTTCTAAATCATTAATTTTGCATGCTCAAATTTTCTATTTAATGCAGGTTGATCACTATTTATTCAAACTATCTTTTCAGTCTACAGTATGTGTGAGGAAAAGTGTGAAGTAGGTTAAAAGGTTATTGGTTTGTCTTAAGCTCAATTTTCTCGTCTTGAGTAAGTTGGTATGAAATTTGGTTCTCCGGTCTATTTAGAAATTTTGTTGCTTGAACCAGTTATAATTACTGGGGTTGGGGTTATTCTCCTATGGGTTTTGAGTCAAAAATCCTTTTAATTATCACTCTACTAGTTTTAAAGAGAATGGGAAAAGCTAGTGCAACAATTCTGCCTATTAGGAGGTCTAGTTGGCTAAGTGTGTTTGAGTGTCATGAATACATAGTTGAGAAAGAAGCCACAGCTTCTCCTAAGATTTCAAAGGGTAAAAGGAGGGCTACAGGCCATAAGAAGAAATCAATTGTGTAGAGTACTTATGACTTGAGGAATAGAACCCTTCTAGGAGAAGCGGTTGAGTGCAAAGGCAAGGAAATGGCACTGCCAATGAAGAATGCCAAGAAAAAGAAGAGCCACAGGGCATGCCTGGGTAAACACAACTCTCCTATCTTGCTTTTAGATACTCCTTTAGATGTTGAAGCTGATACAGACTCAGACTATGGCCAATACCTTCATTCTCGGGTACCATATGGGAGCTTTGACGATGACGTATTGGTAATCCCTCCAATTGCATTGAGGAAAAGGAGCAGTTGAGCATTTTTGGATGTCGATGACTCTAAATAGGGTCATTTCCTTGTTTTAGTTTTTTATGACACCATGGTCTTTGCTTAGGAGGTATTTGTTTCCATGTGTCCATGGTTTGTCTTTTGATTTCCCATGTTGATGTGGAGGTCCTCCAAAAGATATGAATGGAATATTTTTTGTTTCAAACAACAAATGTTCTGAAACCGACCACTAATATCCTACACATTTTGTTTTCCTTTTGTCCTCCCCTATTCTCAAATGATTGTGTATGAAACTGCCTATGGATTTCTTCAAGGATTCAGTTAGAAATAGGTTTTTGAAATGAATTCAAATGAAAGTGAAATTGTAATTTAGTCGAGTGCTTGTTGCTCCCCTATTTATATAAAGGGTATTTCATCGTTGAAATCAAAGAGTTTGGAATGTTGAGTCTAGACACCGTCATAGTAAATACTATGCTCTAAAAATAGAATAGAATGTAAATGGATACTCTAGTAGATATATCAGAAGAAATTTTAAGATGAAAGTTATAATGTATACGAATCTTAAATATGGTTTTACAAAGAAATATTAGAAATGAAGAAGAATTTTAGTTTCAAAATGTTGCTCTCCCATGTGTTTTCTTTCAAGTTATGAATGAGGTTGTTAATGGAAATCTCATTTGTCTTTTTGTCATTTATATAGAAATGGTTGAATTTGTTTTATGCTTCAGTTCAATGAATTGATTAAACGCTAAAATGAGCTCATTAGTTTGTAAGAAAAGGATATAGGATTCAATAAGGAAGTGATATTTTGAAGACACAATGAGTTAAATGTTACAAAGTAACATTCTAACGGTCCATTAATTTTTGAAATTCAATCAAAATTGTATTACCAATTGATTACCAGTTGTAACTCTTTTCTTCCTTAGATAAAGCAATTATTGTTTTATTAGCTTATCTTGTAGTTAGTTGAGCTAGTATTGAATTGGGCCTAGGATTCAAGATGAACAACGATTCACAAAATACTTGAAACTACATTGTCCCAAGTCTAATTATGAAATCAAACTCCATGAAATAAGTAACACTTCTATCTGAGGTTTTTTGAGCCTTTGATAAGGTGATTTTCATGAAATAGTGCATCTGTGCAAAGAAATAATCTTGACCAGACGTGAATTATTATGAGTATGTATGGGACTACCCTCCCTGGGTCTCACAAAGTTCGAAGAGAAGAAGTGAAGTACTAATTACTTTACTTAGGTGTTGGTCAATCCTCAACCTAGCTAATAATTGGGTTGTGGAAAGCTCATAGGTTAGAATTGAGATTAAGTTTGGTTCTAGAAAAATAACTAGAAGAAAAGGCGACTCTACTGGGGACACCTTGCATCTTTGATGCTAGTATGTCGAAGACCATTTAAAAAGAGTCAAAAAGAATAAATGAACATCTAGTTTAGAAGTTGAAGAAGTCCTAGATCTACAAATTGATTCATAGGAACCCCAAATTTAAAATATTGTGAAGTGACTTTACTGGACAAACTCGGAGAAAGATATCCTTACTTCAAAGGTTTTCCTCTTATTGAAGAGGTGGCAGCTCTATTCTACAATTTATGCACATGAAGGGTTGTTGTTTGTTGTTTGTAACCTGAAAGTTCTCTATTCAAAGTTGCAACAACTGGAGGTATGAAGGTACATGGTTCTTTGCATATCTTCATTTTTTTGAACCTGCCATATTGAAATATAATTGTTGTTCCACTTAAAATGTTTGTTTAAGTATTCCCAAATTTTCTAATATGGATGGTTAGAATGAAGTTGTATATCTTGAGAATTACTATCCATTTTCATTATCACATGTTAATGGCCCAAGTTACCATAATATTAGCAACTATCATTAATGACCCTTCATATTGGCATAGTTGTGATTGTGCACCATTAATTAAAACTAGATTTGCATACATCCATGGATTATCAAAGAGACATAACTATGCCACTAGAAACTTGGATGCATATTATTAAGAAACTTCATAAGTTTGAAGATCCTTAGGTAGTTGATATCAAAAGGTGCACAAACACAAGTGTGAATAGGCCTAGGATAAGGCTAGAATGGAAACTTGTGTTCAAAAGGGGGCTTAAAGAGATGAATAAAAGGCACTTGATGGCTATACAAGCCTAGTTAAGATATAATCATACTAGATTTGTTAGTCAAATTACTACACCTATTGTCAATTCATTTGATTGATCGTATGACCAATTAGACTTGTCATGGATTGATTACAAGGTTAAAAGTATGCCATATCGAGTCTATAAATAGATGCCTAGATTTAACAGATACAATGTGTGTGAAGGAGATACACATGTCAAAAGTTTCTATAATTTCATGGTGAAACATTCATTTGGAGATTAGGATATGTGGATGAGATTTTTTGTCAAATCTCTTGAAGCTAGAGCTAGGGACTAGTACTTAAGTTTTCCTAAGAAGTCATTTTCCTACTAGGATAAACTAGTGGATGCTTATAGAGAAGAATTTGGAAAAGAACCTTCTAATATTGTCACAAATTTAAAGCATCTTAGGAAATAATATGATGAGTCAAGCATTGCTTTTAGTCACAAATTTTTTGTTTCTCTTGCCCTAATCCCTAAAAGTTTCAGACCTAGTACATTAGATTGCATTCATTTGTATTTTGAAGCTTTTGAGGAGGGATCTAGTGCATTGATTAAGGATTTTAGAATATTGAGTATGCATATGGCTTACACATGTTTAGATAATATGGAAAAAAATAGGAATGAATATGTGCAAGGTTTGTTGTCTTCAATTGTGGATAAGCATGTTGATGAAAATAGCAACTGTGTGGATATAAATGATCAAATATCTCCACTTTTAGATATAAACAAATGTGTGTTTGAAAAGGAAGAAGTTAAGAGTGTTGCAATGTTCACCACTGATGCTCATAATAGTGAAAATGCTTCTCTTTATTTTCAAGAAGATATAAACGATCAACTCAATAATGAAAACCAGTCCATGAAGTTTCCAAACTTTGATGATGATGATATCATGATACACCCTGACTTACAACTTGATAATGCATGTATTTCTAGTCGAGGTCAAGAGAAAGAAGTGGTTAAAAGAATGGATCAGAACTGTGGTCTATTAAATAGTGAAAAAAAATCAAATTTCTTAACCATTGAATATCATAAATGTGCACATATGAGTAACCCTCAGTTATTGAGTAATACTCATATTGATTTTGACAGTGATGACAATTTATATTATGCAAGATATGAAACATGGGTATCTAATATTCCTTCTAGTTATGAACTGGTTGGTCAACATGATGGTAATGTGGATAAAGGTAAGCATCCATTTGACTGTAATAATGCATTATATGATGAGCATGAAAATGTGCAAACTAATGCAAGTTCATAAACTTGTGTGTATGAGTTAAGAACAACAAATAAGCATGAAATTTTTATATCTGACAAGCCAAATTGTGAAAATTCTAATGCAGATTTGAATAGATATCTATTTTCTATTTTGGATGAGCCTAGTTATGAATATTTTTATATGGATATGGGGGATGATTCAAAAGAAAAAATAGATTGTATTTTTGAACCAATATGTTGAGGCACAGTTACAATGTGTACCAATGTATGAGTGCATCTCTTTACACACACTTGGAGATAGTTTGCATGGTGTGCATAATATTTTGATTAGTCCTTATAATTATTTCACTTTTAACATGCAAACTACTATCTAGATTGAACTTGATAGTACCAGCTATGTGGCAGAATATGAGTGCCAAGTTTCTCATCTGGATGGAATTTTCTTGCAATGTTGTAATGGGAAAAATATTAAGGAAAGTTGTTTTCAACTTGACAATATTTTGAATGATGAAACTTATGAGTTATTGCAACATAAAAATTAGTATTTTAAGGGTATGCTTGATTCTCATATGCATGATAGTTACGAATTTGTTGATAATATTGTACATGTTGAGTTATTGAGAGATGCCAGCATGATTAATTAGGCATATTCCAATGATGTTTTTAGATTAAATTTAGTTAGGTGTGATGAAAAAAATTTCTATGATAGGAGTAAGAAAAGGCCTACAGTTTTGGTGGCCTTGGGCCATCAAATATGGTTTAACTTGTCAAGCCAAAGCAGTGGGAGGAAGAGATGACATTTTGACTCTATTACCAATGGAGTAGGCACCTGGTCTTCTTCTCCAAAGGATTTGAATTCTCTCTTTGTTCACTAAGGAACAAATGACCCTAGAAAGAGCCATTGATGGTACTTTTGAATTTTGCAATATCTAAAGTGTTCATATTAAAACCCTAAGAATTTGTACCTAATAATCTTTGTTACATCTATTGTAGGGTTCTTATATGAGGTTCAGGGTTTTTTTTCATTTTATTTACTTAGAATTCTATTATGTTGCTAACTATGTATTGCCTACTTCCAGTCACACAAAAAATTTCATGTTCATTAATGTCATCATGTGACTGGCCCTTCTCATGTCTAGGTCTGAATCACTTGACTTTTACATCCTTTGTATTATGTGATTCAGAATTCTTGAGTCTACTATTCTTGTGTCATCCTAGAGAAGTCCCCTCTTTTAGAACAACTTAAGTGCACGTGCTCAAAAAAGTTTCCAATTAAGTCCCAATGGCCCTCATAAATTTTTCGCTTACCACTGATTTATTCTCAGGTCCACACCTTGAATTAGTGATGAGTGATGGAATGTTGTTTTCCTTTGACATCGCTAATGGATTTTGAGATTTCAAACTTGTAATAGCGATGAGAAATTTTGTTGGCTTTGTGTTCTTATCGCCCATCGTGGATGGTCATGAAAAGATAAACTTGAATTAGCGATGAGTGATATGACATGATTTCCTTCATATTGCGTGATCGCAGATATATTTTCAATGTAATTCTCACATTAGTGATACGTGATGAACCTTATAAATGTTGTAAATATTCTCATCGCTAATTTCTTGCAAAATATATGAGGAGAATTAGAAATGAATGAAGGCCTTATGTTATATTGTTCATCGCTCATCATGGATTTATTTCGGAACTTGAGTTATAAATTAGCGATAAGTGATGGTTGTCCTCTAAATTTTTTTTCTCTCTCTAATTTCATATGATCCTATGAGAAATTTCTTTTGTTCCATTTACTTTTTGTAGATTGTACATGTCTAAAATCTAGTGCCTCCACAACATCTCTCATCACCGATAGGATCCTAGGCGCAAAGTTTGAATCAACGATGTGCGATGAATGGATGAATGTGACCAAAGGTCAAGGCATTGGAGCAAGGGCTAAGGATCATCACAAGGATGTTTGCATCATTGATGGAGCTAGGCTAGGATGAAGTAAATCAACAAGAAATGACCATTAATGATAAGGGCAATGTGGTAGGATCCTGGGAATTCTACATAAAGAAGAAAGGAAAGCAACGAAAGGACTAGAGAACTATTGATAGAGTTTTAAAGTAGGATGATCCAATGGACTAAAAATCATTGCATCAATACCTTCATCACTAGTTGCACCTTGAAATTTAGGGAAGATCAGCGATGAAGCATATAAAGAAAGTTTATCTCTAATAAAAATTGTTCTTATGTACTTCATTGATATTAATGAAAAGCATGGATTGGGTTGGCGATACATGTTAATTGTCAAATCACATATGATTAATCAAGGTTAGAGATAGACGTGGCAGCATTTGAGATAGCATCATTGTTTTAAAGGAGCAAGTTGATAATGGTTGGAAAACGATGCTCACAACCACCTTAAATGAAATTTTAATTGCTCTAAGATGGACGGCCTACATTCAAATCCAAACTGATAAGTTAGTAAATCGCTCGCACAAGGAGTTCTGAATCATTAATTTTGCATGCTCAAATTTTATATTTAATGCAAGTTAATCGATGTTTATTCACACTATCTTTTCATTATGTAGTATGTGTGAGGCAAAGTGTGAAGTAGGGTAAAAGTTTATTGGTTTGTCTTAAGTTGAATTTTCTCATCCTAAGTAAGTTGGTATGAAATTTGCTTCTCTGGTCTATTTAGGAATTTTGTTGCTTTAACTAGTTATAATTACCGGGGTTGGGGTGATTCTCCTATGGGTTTTGAGTCAAAAATCCTTTTAATTATCACTCTGCTAGTTTTAAAGAGAATGGGAAAATTTGGTGCAACAATTCTTCCTGTTAGGATATCTAGCTAGCTAAGTGTGTTTGAGTGCCATGAAGACATAGCTAAGCAAGAAGCCATGGCTTCTCCTAAGATTTCAAAGGGTAAAAGGAGGGCTAGAGGAAAGAAGAAGAAATCAATTATGTAATGTAATTACCACTTGAGGAATAGGACCCTTCTAGGAGAAGTGGTTGAGTGCAAAGGAAAGGAACTGGCACTGCCAATGAAGAAGAGCCATAGGGCCTGCCTAGGTAAACACAACTCTCCTATTTTGTTTTCAGATACTCCTTCAGATTTTGAAGTTGATACTAAATCAGACTATGGCCAGTACCTCTATTCTCTAGTGCCATATGGGAGTTCTGATGATGATGTATTGGTAGTTCCTCCAATTGCATCTAGGACAAGGAGTGGTTGAGCATTTTCGGATGCCGATGACTCTAAATAGGGTCATTTCCTTGTTTTATTTTTTGATGACACTATGGTCTTTGCTTAGGAGGTATTTGTTTTCATGTGTCCATGGTTTGTCTTTTTCTTTCCCATGTTGATGTGGAGGTCCTCTAGAAGATATGAATGGAATATTTTTTTTTCAAACAACGAACGATGTGATAGCAACCACTAATATCCTGCACATGTTTTTTTCCTTTTTTCCTCCCCTATTCTCAAATGATTGCATATGAAATCACTTGTGGAGTTCTTTGAGGAGTCAGTTAGAATTAGGTTTTTCAAATGAAGTCAAATGAAAGTGAAATTGTAATTTAGTCGGGTGCTTGTTGCTCCTTTGTTTATATAAAGGGGATTTCATGGTTGAAATCAAAGAGTTCAGAATGTTGAGTCTAGACATGGTCATAGTAAATACTATGCTCTAAAAATAGAATAGAATGTAAATGGATGCCCTAGTAGATATATCAGAAGCAAGTTTAAGATGAAACTTATAATGTATATGAATCTTAAATATGGTTTTACAAAGAAATATCATAAATGAAGAAGAATTTTAGTTTCAAAATGTTGCTCTCCTATGTGTTTTCTTTCAAGCTATGAATGAGGTTGTTAATGACAATCTCATTTGTCTTTTTGTCATTTGCACAGAAATGGATGGATTTGTTTTATGCTTCAGTTCAATGAATTGATTAAACACTAAAATGAGCTCATTAGTTTGTATGAAAAGGATATAGGATTCAATAAGGAAGTTATATTTTGTAGACACAATAAGTTAAATGTTATAAAGTAACATTCTAATGGTCCATTAATTTTTGAAATTCAATCAAAATTGTATTACCAATTGATTACCAGTTGTAACTCTTTTCTTCCTTAGATAAAGCAATGATTGTTTTATTAGCTTATCTTGTAGTCAATTGAGCCAGTATTGAATTGGGCCTAGGATTCAAGATGAAGAATGATTCACAAAATACTTGAAAATACATTGTCCCAACTCTAAGTATGAAAGTGCACTCCTTGAAATAAGTAACACTTATATTTGAGGTTTTTCGAGCATTTGATAAGGTGATTTTCATGAAATAGTGCATCTATGCAAAAAAATACTATTGACCAAATGTGAGATATTATGAGTATGCATGGGATTACCCTCCCTGGGTCTCACAGAGCCCAAAGAGAAGTGAAGTACTAATTACTTTACTTAGGTGTTTGCCAATCCTCAACTTAGCTGATAATTGGATTGTGGAAAGCTCATAGATTAGGATTGAGATTAAGTTTGGTTCTAGAAAAATAACCAGCACCTTCTATGCATTGTACGAAAGTGTCACCTTCCTAATTTAATTGTTTCTTCCATTTTTTCACATAATGGGACCTCTTGTTTTGAAATTACCTTTTCTCTTATCAAATGTTGGACATTTGTTTGAATGAGAGTTTCTATGTTTCTCCTCTCAACATCAACCTATTCTTGGAAAAATTTGCATTCTCCTTCCAATCTTTTAGATTTTCCAAACCAACGGTGTACCTCCTTGTACTTCCCAATTGCATCTATAATTATCTCTTCTCCTTGCCTTGCCCAATACTCAATCCATTCTTCAAATACATTTATTTTGTGGTGAATTGTCATGATGGCATCCACCTACTCCTGTGACCGGAGTATTGGATTTTGAGGTAATTTAGTCAATGCTTGACTAGATTGGGTTAATGATTTTACAAATTTCTCTAGGCTAGAAATCCATCCTTTCAACTCACTTTTCTTATGTTTACTTTTATGTAAACTAGCAACAGTTGTGTCCAAATTCATCTTCATTTCTTCTAATTCTTGCATCCAAGATGAGTGTCCAACATTGATACTTGTTATTCTCTACTCCTTAGGTGTTATTTCATGTCTATTTTTTTCTACTACCAGATTAGCTATATGGAGTGTTCTACCTCCATTTGCATTATTTTGCATGACATGTTTCATTTTAGCACTTCACCTAGGCTTAGGAGTCTCTACTTCTTGCATTAAACTTTTAAGATCTAGAGGTACCAATTCCACTTCCAATGGGGAAGCTAATTCTATGATTAACCAATCAAGTGCATCTTCATTATGCTCTACCTCTACAACATTTCTCTATTCTTGGTTTTCAATATGCTCAAGAAATTCTTGTCTTATATTTTCAACTTTATGTATTACATCCTCTAAAATTGGAACATCTTGAGTATTCTCTGGCATAGATTTTAGATTACCAGGATTCAACACTGTCTCTTCAACTCCAAGACTTCTATTTTCCTATATAGCTAGGTGTTTAGTATCAGTTCCTTGGACGTCACCTTCTTCATCTCTTGTCACATCAGGGTTCTTTTCATCTCTAACCCTATCACCTGATGTTTGTGATGGTTCTTTATTTTCAATTTCAACTTGGTCCTCCTTTGACTTTTCAGAAACCTACGGTTGCTCATTATCATTTTGATCGTTCCCTAACGAAGGTTGGGAATCAAAAGTGTCTTCAATAACAATATCATCAATAATAATTTTTCTTATAGTCTCCCCTATTTTCATTTCAAGAACTTGAAGGTTCCCTACCTCTGAGGTGATTGTTCCTCTAATGAATTCTTCTTCTCCAACATTCATAGGAATTGACCCTGTATCTAGAATCTCTTCC
Organism: Sequoia sempervirens; assembly: GCA_007258455.2. Taxonomy (NCBI): domain Eukaryota; kingdom Viridiplantae; phylum Streptophyta; class Pinopsida; order Cupressales; family Cupressaceae; genus Sequoia; species Sequoia sempervirens. Next base: position 45,934,129 of record VDFB02047397.1, on the reverse strand, counting down.
ACCACTAGCTATACCATGGGCTTATCTTTAGATTTATTTTCTTTCACTTGTTCCCACATGGCACCCAATTTATCCATTTTTTCCTTGATTTGAGCTTCATCTAGCTCAGAAACCTTATCTAAAACCACAAGACTTTTTCCTAGTGTTTTTTGTATAGTAGCCATATTAACTAAAGGGGGAGAAGTTAATAATGTTGTAGCTCTCTGAAACATAGACCTTGTCTGTGTACCAATATTCTTGGCCATCCCTACCTCTTCATCAGTCATAGGTTGGGTCTTGGCTTTGTTGTGGAAGAAGATGCCAGTTTTGACTTCACTTTTGTTTGAACCTTACATGGTTCCACCTCTTTATGTTGACCAACTATTTTAATGAAACTCCTTGGCTTGGAGCCTCAAGGGTTCTTTCTTTAATATGTATAATAGTAGTTTTTTACTAGCTTTTCTCTTTTTCTTAGCAAAATCCCCATGCTCGGGCTCATTTTTGTTTCTTTCTTGTATCCAACAAGTATGTGGGCCTTATTCCTACTCTTCTTAAATCTTTACAAAAATCATTTATCCAATGTTGATTCTACAATAAAATTGGTTCAAAGAATTCCTTAACAGATGTTATTTCTCTACTTTCATAATTTGGATCTGGAATAGGTTCATCATAGACTTCATTTTCATTATAAGCATGATTCAGCACTTCACCAACATCTTCCTCCAATTGATCTGAAATATCATGAATCTTAATAATCTACATAGATTGTAATGACAAGCTTTCATATTTTTTTTCTTACTTTATGCTCGTCATCACAATTGAGCTATTAATTTTCTAAATGATGAACATGAGCACGTTTACCAACTATATTCTTTTAAATATTCCCTTCTAGGTCATGATTCTTTCTTTGAAGTGGAAAGTACTCCAATTATACATCTTCAACTCCTATTCACACAAATCAGCTACTTTAGCTGCATTACATTTGTAGCTTCCCATTACAATGGGAAATTTGAGGGAAACCTTCTTATGATCCATGTTGTAAAGAGCTTGAGATAGTCTTAGCTATCTTACCAATTCCAATAATACTATTTTATATGTAGGGTACCTAGGAAACATGAAAGGATATCCTTCAAACCCTTCTACCCTAATGTATGTGAAAGTGGGAAATTGAATGTACAAGCCTCCAACCTATTTAACAACACTTTTTGCTTCCAAAGAAAATATTTTTGCTTTGTCACCTACCATTATTCTAACCAGCTTCATGGAAAACACATCATTAACTCTTTGATAATGCTCCCTATATTCATGAATCGTAATTTGGGGTAAATGAGCATATATCAGACTATTTCCTACTTTTTCTGCCCAAAGTACCAATTATTTTTGACCCTTGCTTATTTTCCCTTAAGGTGTAGGAGTGGATCATGTATGAAGACATAGAAAAACATCTTGATTTTGGAAATTCCTTTATTTGATCATACAATTTTTTGCTAATAAATCCTCCCCAATGCATTTGCACAAGGCCTTCCACTAATTTATTTATGATTACAAACATCCATGGTTCGAATTTACTAGCATCTCACAATCCAACTATCTTTCTTAGCATAGTTATAATATCTTGAACATCTTGGTTAAAAATAGACCTTAGAATTTGATTTTTCTATTTTATAATTTCCTCCTGACACCATTGGGTACTCATATTTTTCCTATTCTATTCTTCAGCACTCAGGTAGGTCTTAGTTTTCACCTTCATATCTATAGGGTACATCTGAGTAAATTTAGGCAGCCCAAATGTATATATTATTCCTTTCTCAAAGATATCTATATAAGTTCTTCCCTCCTCCTCAATGACTCTTTTGTCTGGGTTGTAGTAGTTTAAACATTCCATAACTAGTTCAAGGTCCTCCATTGCTAGCGAAAACCCTCCTGCTAAAAGTAACCCACTTTCTATAACATTCTTTGTACATTGAGAGGCATTTTCTTGCCACACCCGTGTGAGGAATTCAACATCAAAGGACCATCCCATATGAGTATCATTATCTATCCCACCAATAGGTACAACTTGTGAAGTGCAATGTTTGAATTCATTTTCTAGTCTTGCTTTAGAAGTACTCATTTTTGCCAGCATGCTCTGCCTTTTCTAAATATGTGCCTTGTGTGTGAGTTAGGGTTAAATTTAACCATTTATCTTTAAAAAATTCATAAAACTTTCAATTCACCATTCAGTTAAATTTATATCAAAATAATCAACATTTCAGTTATTAAGGGAAATACCATTTTCTCGAGACTTTCATGTGTAAAAATGATTGACAAATTTTTTGTTATTCGAGACATACCTAGTTTTACCAATGATGACAATCTTTTTAGAATGTAAATTTTGTAACCCTTGGTAGCTATGTTCTTAGTTTCTTGAAATTTACCTTTCCTTGCATGCCACAATATCAATCATGTTCATTCAATATCATTTCTAAATTTGTAGTATGATGTGAAGTAGAGTGTTATAAAAGCAACTACATGCTCAAGGTGGTGCCAAGTACATGTGTGTAATTTTCCAACTTCATTAATTACCTGCTCGAATGCATTAATTTATTGAATAAAGGTGCAATCATTGCAGATTAGGGTTCAAATTATGAACACCTAGGTTTTTGTGTATGCTCACTACTAGAGGAAAATATGGCATGTAAATCTTATGTGGAACTCTTGTGTCACTTTGATTTTTACGAGGCAAAGGCCTTTAAGATACGTGATCATTTACGATCACTGAGATTGACAACCTTCGGTACCTAACCTTGGAAATATTACTGGGAACCTAGACACTTACCTCCAAGCTTAAAGAAAATTGGGAGCAAAGAGAGGAACCGAGAACCGGGTTCAAGCAAGATAAAAAATGATTCAAATATTTCATAATAGAACCTCCAATTTTTTTATCTCTAGTAAAATAAAAAGAAAAGTAACCATTGGACTAAGCAATGTAGGAAAGAACATGACCATCGGGATTGACAACCTTTGGGTGACGACTTACTAGGGGGGACTAGGACCAATCAAAGATACATCTTTGACACAACCACAACAACTTCAAGATTCTTATTTATGGTAAACTGATAAAACTTTGTCAAAGGACTGAGACACCAAATTTAGGGAAGTATAAGGACTTAAGCAAAGACCAAGTAGATTGAAATGAGACTTGCAATTTTACCAACCCCCCAAAACAACACCAAAGCAAGTGAAAGCAAGAGGAAAGAAAAAGAAAAAGGGGTCCACATTTTTCCAAGGAGAAAAATGGGGCATGTTGTGAGACCACACAACAATAAAATTATAGCAAAGACATATGTTGACCCCAAATACATGGATCCCTTATTTGTTTGGGATTTCATTTGGGGGAAACCCATTTTTCATAATGTAGCTTCATCTCGAAACATATTCTTGACATAGGGATTTCCAAATAAGCTCTCATGTCTTCTTTATTGTTTAGCATTGATTATTCACTACTTTAAAATGATTTCTCACAACATGGTGTTTATAAATTTATTTAAAGAGGGGGCATACATTTGTATTATAATTTTGAATTTTTTGACTATATCTTATGTTTCATAATGCGGTCTTCTTACTTCATGTGATGTGTCTTCTTCTTGTTGGTGTCATTGGGTTTAATGTCCTCCAAGATTGTGACCTTTCTTGGCATACAACATTACTCTTAGTGGTGATGTTATGCATTGCATTCCCTAAGTTGTTAATATTTTATCCTAGACTTGTCCTCTCTTGGAGACATTAGGCAAGATGTTCCCTAAGAGGAACCTTACATGAATTAAGAAAAACCCCTTTGAACATGTCTTATCCTATTTGCATTTTTTGCATAAGTGTTTAGTATAACACAACTTGCTAACCTTGTGAAGCTCAAAGTTACAGCCTTTTTCATGGCCACCAAGCATAACACACCTTGCTTGCTAGAGGCACCATGTTTGTTCATGAGTTTTTTGCAATAACATAGCTTGCTAAGCCTTATGAAGCTTGAATTTCATATTGTGTGGTTCCTTACTAAAGTTATCAAGATGTATAACTTTGGTATGGTTTGGGAGCCTAATAATATTCTCTCATTTTCAATTTTTGGTGGCTCATCTAGTGGATAGCAAATTTAACTAGCCTATGTGAGTGTGCATTATTTTTTGCATAGTGGACAATAAGTTCCACTTGTAAACATTTTTTTGGAAAAACAACTAAGTTTTGATCCACATCAAGTTGGACAAATAGTTGAGGCTTGGTCCACCTCTTTTTCTTTTTCTTTCTTTTCTTTTAGTCTTTGACATTGTATGATTGAGTATTTTTCATTGTTGCATATATGTTTAACATAGGTATGTGTCTCCTTGAGACTTTGTTGGTTTGTCATGAGATCTTAGATCTTGGAGGCTTGATCATCCTCCCTGACCTTTTTCATCTTATGTTTCCAACAATTGTACAATTAGACCTCTCTTGATTGTCAACTTTAGTGTGATTTTGATGCAAGGTCATTCTCTGACTAAAGTTGGGGCTAAATTTAGTGTAGAAAAATGTATCCCTTTACATTTTCACACTTTTTTTGGGCACTCCTAATCAAAATAGACTTAATAATGCCTTAATTTAGTGTTGAAAAATGTATCCCTTTACATTTTCACACTTTTTTAGGCCCTCTTAATTAAATTGGACTTAATTATGCCTCAATAAGCCCTTTTATTCATTTACAATCCTAATAAATTACATTTTCTGAAGGGGAAACCTTACAATCTTTAATGCCAGTACATAACACTTTACCTTGAGCAATGTGTGTTCTACGAATAGGGACCTCGGACACATTTTCCCATGGGAAAATGGGTCCTCCCTAGGCCTCTGAACCTAAATTTAAAATATGTTTTTGGTGGTATTTTATGGTCCCCGAATCCATATTTCAATGTCATCTTGCAATATTTGAATTTTAAGAAATTAAGTATATACCTATAAATACAAGGTTATTTCACTATGTTTCACCTAGATTGACAAGAGAATTTTTATTTGACTTCACAAGAGACAAAGTTGATGATGAAGAGCATTCAAGAGCATAATTATTAGAGATTTATTGCAGCATTCAAGATCCAATCATCATATCAAAGTCTTCTTGCATCATGCATATTTTTGGAGCTAACATTGTGATGTAGGTTTTGAGATCAAGCTCAAGCATTCAAAGTATTATTCAAGTATCAAGATCCACATCCATTGAAGCCATTTCATACAAGTTTTAGACCTTCTAAGATCTACATTCAAATATTCATCCAAGGGTGTGTTGAGTAGTAACATAGCATTGTTCATTCATCATTCCTTCCTTTCACAATTTCATTACTTCAATTCAAAGTTTGATTACCAAAATAGGGTCTGACCAACAAAAACCCCTATTCACTAAAAATAAATAATTTTTCCCCTCTTATGTTTGTGTTGCAAATTTAGGTTGAAGAAGGGTTGAACACCTCTTGAAGTGCAAGATTGGAAAAAATTTCAAAGTTGTAAAAGCTATCAAAGTTGTCAAATCATGGAATCTATCCTATAGATCTAATTTCCAACTTTCCAACACTGAAACCTAAAAAAATAAAAAGTTATAGATCAGTATCAAAAGCTCTTGAAATTTGTTGAAAAACCTTGAAAAAAGACCCATTCACCCATGGGCGAATGAGTCCCAAACAACCTCCTGAAAGTTACTTTTAGTGACTAGTAAACATCATTCTACCCTTCTCAGATTTGCAATCAGTTTTTTGTTTCTACTAAAAGTGAGCTTTATATTGTTATGTCAAGTTTGATTTGGCATAATTAGGTTGATTTACTATTGTAGACATGCAAAATTCACATTATGCATTCGATCAGATTCGGTCAAATTAGCTCTTACATTAGGCAAATTCATCACTTTCATCCATTCATTAAATAAGTTCATTTATCAAATAAATCTTAGCATTCAACCTTCATCTTGCATCATCCACTTAATTAAATAAATCAAAAAGCCATTTAAATCAAATCTTAGATCATTTTCCAAAGTCCAAAAAGTCAAATCAATTAATCAGCATTAAATCAGCATAATCATCATTAAATTAATCTAATCCTAATCTAAGGCTAATCCCATCCCACTTGCACAATAAATCAATTTTATTGATTTATTAAAACTCATTTTCCCTCAACATGACAAGTCAAACAGGGCATTTATTGCTCTTCTTTCTTGTCCCCCTCTCAAAATTTATTGCAAATTTGAATTCAAAATTTCCCCCTCTTGGGCACTCTTCCCAAATCTTGCACACACATTAACTAATCACATGATGACAAGTGTCCTCAATTCATTGGCTTGATTTTGATCCCACATTGGTCCCTCTTCAACATTCAACATTTTGAAAATCTTTAAATACAAGCATCATCCTCAAGCAAATCCTTCACAATCTTCACAATTTCATGCAAGGTTACTCTCTTCACTTGAGATTTAATCTTGTTCATCATCACTCCACCATCTTCATAGCATTTTCAATTTGAGCTTTTATCAAGGATTGGGAAAGGGTCACTAGCACAAGTGACACCAATCCAACTATGGAATAGGTAGTTTGTTGAATGTTTTCATTATGCATTTGGTTTTCTTTTATCTTTTGTGGCATTTTGGAACATTTGCAATGTATTTCATAGGGGTATTCTTGAAGGATTTGTTGATACTAACCCTTGTTTGAGTAGTGTTTGCAGATTTTTAAAGGTACTCACAAATGGCGCTAGAAGGAGGGCTTTTCTTTGTTTAATCCAATCTTTGCAAGGCTTCATTTGTAGAGCTTTATTTATACTAATGTTGTTATGTTTCTTCCAATCTGCTAGAGTCTTGAATATATGATTGAATATAATGTGTTTGCATTCATAAGATTGTTTTACAGCTCATTCCCATAGGTCAAAAGATAACTGCACCACATGTCTGTTTACTGATGCTTTACGTCTCTATTTTCATAGCAGGCATTGTCCTTTATTTAATTTGCTGTCAATATAATCTTTATCGTTTGTAGATTATTCTGAAAACAACTGCCCGTATCTTGAATACTGATGATATCCCTCTGATTCCATATGCTTTGATTATTATTATTCCTTTCGTCTTATGGGTTATCTATACGCAATGTTTCGTTTACACATTTATGAACACATCCAAATGATCATTGTTTCATCAAAAGTCTCTGGCGCCTTTTTCTATTCACTGCCAAACACTCTGCACTAATCTATAGAGGCTGCGTGTGAGTTGAGGACAGTAACTAGACTCTTGCCTGCAGGATTTGTTATTTCTTGTCTTTTTGTTAAGACGTTTTATATCAATGTTTACTGCTTATATTTTTTATTTGTCGAGTGTTCTCTGAGAAAAGTATCATCCTTCATATTTGGGTATTGAGTTATTGATTGCAAAACTAGTTATTGCTGCCTCTTAACCAAGTGCAAACACAGTCTATGAGAAACACAATGCAAGATAAGATTTCAACAGAAATTTTGGGAGCGGTTTGTTGAACAGTTCATGCTTATGCCTTGTCTATGCTTCATGTGCAAGATTGATTTGAAATTCACTGACATTCAGCCTTACGCCTGCCACTGGCATTTGCCTGGAATTTGTCTTTACATTCTCTAGCTTGTTTACGAGAACAGTCGCAACTAGAACAATTTCAAATCCACATTTTGATGTTTAGGATGGTCACAACTACAATAGTTGCAAATCTATGTTTCGATTGGAATTGAGACAAATGAATGCGAGTTATGGATGCCATGTCTTGGTCAGTGGAGCCTGTTGAAGCGCAGTAATTTCAACCTTTCCACCGCACTCTTTTACGTATCTCCCATTGGCGCGCATTCATGACAGTCTTCAAAGTTCTTTCTCTGCTATATACCACCAAGTGCTCTATGAATTTTCATTTTTTGTGTCTTTTTCATTCGCTGGTCAAGTTCAATTAGTGGGAAGTTCTTTTATTTCCTCTCAAACGCCTGCTAATCACATCTGCTTAAAGATTTCTGGAGCTTTTTGTTTTTGGTCTATCCTGTATGCAGTTGCACCACGTCTGTCACAAAAATAATAAAAGTGCCATAGGAGATTTTCTTTTTGACAGATCACGAACTTGGCATAAATTCAAAATCACACCAATCTTGGCTTTGGGCGCGCTTCTTGAAACCTTTGTAGAGACAGGAGTCATCTTGCGTGAGGAGCAAGCTGCGATGAAGGAAAAGTTAATATGATTTGACTAAATATTGTGGGAGTATCCAAGGTCGCCATGAAAGTTTAGGCCATGCCTTAAATGCGTTGAACTGACAGCATGGGTGATTGACCAGTGATTGATGGCAGTTGAAAGAAGAGATCGCTGCATTTCCTATCTTTCTATAGAATCCTCTCATAATAGTTGGTTGCAGTAGTGAAATAAATGTGATCTGGTGTATGATGAATTCTTAAGATTGATTAAATTCACTAAAAGGAGGCACGTATTATATTTGATTTCATATTTAGTATCTAATTGCATTTCTTTGGATGGACTGGCAATCAAGCTGAAAGATAACATTATTGTCAAACAGGCTACCATCATATCTAAACAATAGGACGGCTGCCTTTATTATTTACTACATGCAGATAGTTGAGTAAGCCGAGGGGATGCTGGGAAATATCATTCAAAGTCAAACTAAATCTCTGACAATGACGGATTTTGCAGGGGGAAGTGTTAAATTGCTTTAAATAAAGGCGTACACTTGTTTACTTAGTGTTGTTTATTTTTTTTCCATGGTTGACATTTTGTATTTTCAATATTTGTTAGGGCCATAGCTTTTGTATATTAAAGAGGGACATTTTGAAATCAATTGGTTTTTTTTGGAAATGTTGAGATCTTCTTTTCTTTTTTTATATATAGCTTTTGTATCTTAAGTTTGGAAAGTTCGAATTTTTTTTTTTTTTTTCCTTTTACCATATATGTCTAAACTTTTTGTGATGGAATAGGTGAAAAGCACAAGGTACAAAAGCAAACGAAGGTACAAGCGAAGGTACAAACGAACAAAGGCGAAAATATGCAAAGCAAAAGAGGAGGAGGAGTCTTGTTTGAAAACACAATGTGTTTTTTAACACTTTGATTTTTTTTGATCAATACTACTTCACGAAAGGAGGGAAATGTTTTTTTGAAAACACAATGTGTTCTTTAACACTTTAAGTGTTTAATCAACACTACACGAAATTGTTTTCCTTTTCGTTTTTAGAACATTAGTTTTCAATTGGGGCTAAAACGAACAATTTCATTTTCATTGCAAAGGGCTTAAAACGAACCTTAGAACAAACCTACTAGATTTCGTTTTGGTTTAAAATTGAACAAGGCAAACTTCACATTTGATTTTGGTGCTTAAAATGAAGTCATCATTGCTTTGAGGCTAAAACGAACAAGTGCTTGATTGTGTTATTTTGTCTTTTGAGTGCGTATCCTCTCCCCTTGCGCTTCGTGCGATCTAGGGTGCAAGAGAAACACTCAAAATACATTTTATTACTTTGAAACACTTCATTTTGGGCTTAAAAATTGAACAATCTTGTGCGAGTGTGAGTAGGGGCATTTTCGCGTACATTCTCGTTCTTTGTGCCATCAAAGAATCGATCGAGTTACGGATTGTGTCTTTGCTCGCTTTTGTTTATCTTAGAGGGCCTGCCTTGGGGAAAAAGTACTCACCCAAGCGACGACTCAACCGGTAACACTCTAAAGCCAAGAGTATTTCCAGCCGGGATATAAATGAGGATTTTGGTTAAACGCCATAATCACGCGGTTGGCTCCGACAAGATGGATCCGAAAGGGGACTCTTGCCACGTTGGGTCAACTCCTACGAACGGAAAGTCCTTACTAGAACCTATGTGTTAGAATTTGGCCAAAATCCTTAATCTGTTTGTTGGTGCAAGAACGGTCGTTCTGCCCACAATTTTACGGCTTTTAGTAGAGATGGAAAGCATGCCATGGGAGTTTCATGGGTGTTGATGCTTGGCTGCCCCGTATAAGTGAGTGCCGTGGAGGGGAGCCAGTGGGGTCAAGCATCTAACCATCCGCTAAAAGTAGGCGTAGCTGGACTTGTCCAAGTGGGGACTCAACAAACATTGTCTATCACATCCATAGGGCTTGTAATTGTTCTTTGTTTGAAAACACAGTGGGTATTCGAAAACATTTTGCAAACAAACACTTAAACATGATCATGCAAATTTCAAACCCCTTTTGATAGAGCAAATACCTTTTGACAAATTTAAGTGTTGTTGCCTTCCCTTGGGATTATGTCCTTAGAGGTTTCTCATCACTTGAATTTATATCGTCATTTGCTCTAACTAGGGTTAACCTAGGAAATCCCTTTGCCTCAATTTCTTGGAACTCCCACACAACACTTTGTGGGAAGAAAAGGAATTTTGACATAGGACATCTTTAGTTTGAAACATAATCAAGAAAGTGTATTTGGTAAAAAGAAGTCATTAAAAGCAAAGATAAGCAATTGAGCCCCACACATGTCTTTTCAATGATTTCTCGCAAGGTCAAGATACAAAAACCCAAGAAAAGGAAACTTAGCCCAAAACAACATCAACAAAGACTCAAAAGGTTATATGATTTTAGAGAAAAGTTGTTGGCTAATTTCTATAGACATGCTTCAAGAGACAACCCCACTTTATATTCATTTTACTACACACAAAATCCAAGATTGTTTCAAGGGATTGGATACCTTGCTTAGGGCATAACACGTTCTTCAATACCTTGGTCTTGTTAAGCAAAAGTCTAAACTAGGGTCATTCTAAGATCAAAACAAACATTCATCCATCAAAAACATCATCAACCATAAACATCTCACCAACATTTTGAGAAAATCTTGACACAACTATGCTAGGCTCCTTTGGTAGACATCAAAACCTTTCAAACATGAGACTTTGAATTCTTCAAACATCAAACATCAAACTTGTTCAACTCAATTGTGTGTGAATGAATCCTTTTGCACATGCTTAGTTGAATTATCACTTTGTTCAAATTAATGGTGGATAGATGCATCCTTCTCCCATCACTAATTTGGATTATCTTTTGGTTAGCTTGTGAGTAGACACATCCTATTCTCACTTCTAGATCAAATTATCCTTTATGAGCATTAGTTATCTTTTTTAGATCATCATTCAAACATCTTGGGGATATCTCTTGCTCAAACATCAACATTCAAAAGATAGAATTCAAAGTCTAAACATCAAACAAACATCAATCAAAGCAAACCCAAAGTACCTAGCATCACATCAAGATTTTCAATACAAATTCAAAACTTCCATTCTCACCCATATATCATACACCTTTCATCTTCACATCTTTGATCTTTTACACATCCTAGTTTGCTCTTTTATGGTTCAAACAAGATCACAACACAAGAGGAACATGGAGTTAAATCAAGAAACATCAACCACAAGTGATCTAAGCCAAAACATTCCAGAAATCCAAAACACACCACTTCCAGACCTCACTATCACTACACACGATCCACAAAAAGAGGTCTTGGTGGAAGACATCACACCAACAGAACTAAGTGAGGAAGAAGTTCTTGAGATGCTCAAACAACCAAAACTACAAAAGTTTCTTCGCGCAATGGCTAAAATAAATCCATCAATTCTCAACACTATTGAGGATGAGCTTCTTGTACCAAATGACCAAAACACCCTTCCGCAATCAACCACTTCCATTGCCACCATAGAACCTACTATCAATGAGGATGATACCCTCTTCAACACGCATCAAAACCCACTTTACAACCCACTTGGATTTATCGATACATCTGAGGTTCCTTACCATACCACCTCATCATTTTCCCTTGACACGCAAGTGTCTAGACCTTTGGTACAAGCAAGCTCATCCGAAATAGAGACCCTACGGATTTGTCTCTTCATTTGCACAAGAAAATTTTCCACCTTTCAAATCATTCACACCTCCCACCACGTCAACACCATATTTTGGTTTAGGGATCCCCCCTTTACCTAAATTTCCACCTTTCCCTAACATAAATCGCCCCATCCAAATCAATTCATCCAACCAAGGGGGTACATCACATCTTTCAAACACACCATCCACATCAAACCAACACATGATAGCTAATCAAAATATGGTCTCTCAAATACCCACTATTTCGCTCATCTCTACCATTCCTACCACTTCACCTAGTCCCACCATTCCTATCACTTCACCCATCCAAAATGCACCTATCACCACATTCACTCCAACCACTACATCCACTATACCTCAAACTTCCACTACCCCCATCACACCCCTTACATCGCAACCTCCCACCATCGCTCTAAACACATCTCAAACTTCCAACACAATTCCGATCCCACCACCACCACCACTGCGACCAAGCCAAGTAAGCCATTACAATGCTTCATTCAAAGCATACCAACAATTGCTCCAACAATATCAAACAATTCAGCAAGCACCTATAGCCACACACGCTTCTCAAGCTTCACGGCAAAATCAAGCTCAAACATCGCTGCAACAACAACAAGCACAACAAGCAGCACAAGCCCAAGCTTTGTTGCAACAACAACAACGAGCTGCACAAGCTGCACAAGCTGCTCAAGCTGCACAAGCTGCACAAGCTGCACAAGCTGCTCAAGCTGCACAAGCTGCACAAGCCGCACAACACAAGCCGCACAAGCTGCACAAGCTGCAAAAGATGCCCAAGATGCCCAAGCACGAGTGCAAGCACAAGCGCAGTACTTTGCACAACAACAAGCAGCCCAACAACTCGCATATCAGAAAGCGTTAGAGCAATACCAAGAGCAACAAGAAGCAGCCCAACAAGCCCTAGCTGACCAACAACAAGCATTGTTGGACCAACAACATCAAGCACAACAACAAGCTCTATTAGCGCAACAACAACAAGATCAACAACAAGCGTTGTTGAAAGCATACATGGCACAACAAGCAAACATTCCACCCATTCAAACACCCACTCCACCCCCCCAGAACACCTTCATTCCACCTCCTGATCCACAATTGGATGTCACCGCACAAATAAAATTTCTGTCACAACAAGTGCTTGACCTTCAATCAGGAAAGACACCAAAACCACAAAAAAACCTATGCCCTTATCCATTTGATAGGAGCGTAGAAATGAAACCATTCCCAAAAGGGTTTGAGATCCCTAAATTTGACAAATATCGCGGAACGGGTAACCCTGAAGATCACATCAGGGAATTTCAAGTACATTGCATGGAGGTGGCTCACGACGAAACGTACTTGATGAGATTATTCCCAAGAAGCTTGGCTGGAAACGCTATTGATTGGTTTTCTCGACTTTCTGGAATCAAAAAATTCCAGGAAATCGTGGATGCCTTCATACATAATTATTCCTTCAACACTCCCATGGAGGTTAGCTTACAGGAATTATCATCTCTCAAACAAGGGAAAAATGAATCATTCGGTGCTTTCTTACAACGATGGCGATCCAAAGCTAATCAAAGCAAGTGGTCCATGCCTGAAGAACAACAAGTGGGAACTATCATTGCGAATCTTGATGGGCCCTTGGCCTTCCACCTCAAAATGCAAAACATCACCACTTACGACCAATTGATACCTAGGGCGCTCAATATCGAACAAGCCCTTGCCACGCAGGGAGAAACTTCATCATATCAAGAAGGCCGCTCATCATCCAATTATCATGACAAACCACGAACATGGGCAAAGAATCGTAATGTAACCAATGATGGTGTTGTTGACGCCAAAGTTGTCATTAGTGCCCCACGGAAGAACAATCCACCATCCCAACAACAACAACACCAAAATACCAATCAAAGCAATCGACAAGTCAATACTGTGGTCCAACCATCCCATAACCAAAACACAAACAACATTGATAATCAGGGAAGACCACAGCGAAACAAGTTCTTCCCCAAACGAAAATACACACTCCTTGGGGAACCTGCTGAAGCAATCATGAAAAGATTGGTAGATGAAAAATTGATAACGGTCCCTACACATAATAATTATCAAGAACCATCGGTCAAGCCACCATGGTATAATGAGAATTATCTTTGTGACTTCCACAAACTCAAGGGACACACGACAAACAACTGCATGAGGCTCAAAAATCTAATTCAAGACCTCATAGATGACAAAATCATAGATGTGGAAGCACCATCAGGAAACAAAGATCTCAAGATTTACACGAATCCGATGCCGAATCATGGTAACAAAGGAAACAAAGATCAAGACAAAGGAAAAGGGGCTTATAAAAATGTCAACCACACATACGAGGGTGTTGTTGCTTGTTTAGACGAGTTTTGTGGAGTCATCACCATCAAAGGGGCCCAAGCCGATTGTGGAGTCACCACAAGAGGTGGAAAGGTTACCATTGCAGCACCATCCCAACCAAGCAGAAATTCCACATCCAATCCAAGGTCTAACCCTAGTGGCTATAATGTCTTGGATCAATTGAAAAGAACCCCTGCACATATCTCCATCATGGAGTTACTCAAAATCTCATCTGCACACAAAAAGATTCTAGAAGAAGCTTTGGCGTCATCTACTGTCCCCGCAGATCTAGATGCAGAACAATTCCAAGCTATGGTCGCAAGTATCACCACACCTAACATTCTTACATTTTCTGAACAAGACTTCCCCACACAACCATCTCACAACCGTGCACTTCATCTGGAGGTGTACGTAAATAAAAAGAAAGTCAAGAGAGTCTTGGTGGATGGAGGTGCAGGCTTAAATATTTGCTCCTTAAAGCTTCTAAAGAATTTGAACATTTCAGAGGATTCAATTGACAAAGGAAAAGGCATCACAATAAGAGCATACGATGACCAGGAAAGGGTATCCCAAGGCACCATTCAGCTTCCTGTCCAGGTTGGACCCGCCATCATGCAAACCAACTGTCAGGTCTTGGACCTCGATTTACCATACAACATTCTCCTAGGGCGACCATGGATACATGCAATGCAAGCTGTAGCTTCAACCTTTCATCAATGTGTGAAATTCACACATGAAGGTCAAGAGGTTACTATCCATGGAGATCCTGAGCCATTTGCCTACTGCAAAAATCTAGAGGCAAAATACTACAAGATCCCGCAAGTACCCAAGAACGATGAAGGCCCATCAACACCTTACGTGGATCCCGCCACTCTCACTTCTGTGACAGAGACACCCTCCACCCCCGCCATCCCCGCCTTTTCTGATATCAAAGTTATAATACAAGATGATGGTTGTGGAAACTATTCAATGCCTAAGAATGCTTTTGTAGTAGGAGAGCTACCACAATCTCCTAGATCAAGAGGACGACCACAATCACAAGAAGCTTCAACATCTCAAGGATCCTATGAACGAAACCCTACCTTCACAAGTGCAGGAGATCTTGGTCAGGAAACATTAGAGGGGGACCTATCTCATCTCCTTTATCGAGATGATATACCGGCAGTTGAATTGCCTATGGATGAACGAAACAAAGGTATGAAGCTGATGCTCTTGATGGGCTATAACCGGAACCAAGGGTTAGGCCAAGATAATAACGGGCGTGTAATACCCATTATACCTGAGAAGCAAATAAAAAATCTTGGCATTGGTCATCCTACTCCTAAGGTAACTGTACTTGGTCGAGGTGCCCAGGATAGACGGAACCGAACGCCTCCTCAGGAATCTGTAGCTACTCCAAAATCCTCCATGACTTTAGGAATGCCCACTGATTTAACTGAGTCACCAGAAATAGGATTACCTTTGTTGTTTGAGGATACTAATGTCCTTATGATTAGCACCTTGTCTTATGAGTCTGAAAACCAAAGCAATGAAATCCGATTAGTCTATCCCCAACTGATTGATTACGACCAACGAGGACCACCAATTCTTGACATGTTTGAAAACGATAAGGCGCTCTCAGAATTCATGGGACTTAGGGATGACATTCCATGTGGGGATCATAAGGCAGGTTTTATCATAGAGCTGGATACACATGCATACTATGGAGAAACGATTGAATCCCTCAGTCGCAAAAATAAAAAATTGAGAATAATCTCCAAGTCCTTGAGTGAAAACCACCTTGTGGCACTCTCCGACTCTAAAAAAGTAAAAAGAAAGGACGCATCCAATGGTGAAAACCTCTCTGAGGCGCCTGAGGATGGGGGATTCAATCTTCCTCTTACAGCTATACACCAAGAAAAGTCAGCTATGCTAGCAGAAAAGTGCAACCCCATCAATCTGGGAACACAAGAAACTCCTCATATTACATTCTACGCTGAGTCATTATTATGCAAAGAACAAGAGGAGTTGGCTACCTTCTTAAAGGAAAGGAAGATAAATTTTGCGTGGACCTATGCTGATATGCCAGGATTGGATCCAGAGGTAGTGGTTCATCACTTGGCAGTCTATCCTAAAGCTAAACCTGTGAGACAGAAGCTTCGCAAAATGCATCCTCAAATTGCTTTGTTAGTCAAAATGGAGCTCAAAAAGCTATTAGATGTGGGATTCATTCGACCAATTGATTATCCAGAATGGGTATCGAACTTGGTACCCGTATCAAAGCCTGACGGAGCCATAAGAATCTGTACGGATTTCAGAGATTTGAACAAAGCATGTCCCAAGGATGATTTCCCGCTCCCCAACATCGACATGATTGTAGACATGACAGCAGGGCATGAGATGCTATCACTTATGGACGGATTTTCAGGATACAACCAGATTATGATAGCAAAAGAAGATCAACACAAGACGGCTTTCACTTGCCCATGGGGAACATACTGCTGGAACGTAATGCCATTCGGCTTAAAGAACGCCGGGGCCACATACCAAAGGGCCATGACACTAATATTCCATGACATGATCCACAAAACAGTTGAGGACTATGTTGATGACATCCTGGGAAAATCCAAAAAGAAGGAGGATCATATATCGGTCTTGAGTGCTATCTTTGACAGACTAGAAGAATACAAGGTTCGTTTGAATCCCAAGAAGTGTGTCTTTGGCGTACAATCAGGAAAGTTGTTGGGTTACATAGTGTCAATGAGAGGCATTGAGATTGATCCGGCAAAGGTGAAAGCAATACTTGAAATGGAAGCTCCTAGGACATTGAAACAACTGAGAGGTCTCCAAGGCAGGCTTCAGTCAATTCGCAGGTTCATAGCACAATTAGCAGACAAACAAATCCCTTACTCTCACCTACTCCACAAGGGGGTAACGTACAAATGGGATGACAAATGTGAACAAGCCTTCAACAAAATCAAGGAATATCTGTTAACACCTCCAGTACTAAGGCCTCCAATTCAGAACAAACCATTGATCCTTTATATCTCAGCAACTGCAGCAGCCCTTGGTGCTCTCCTAGCACAACATGATGAAAATGGAATAGAAAGAGCCATATACTACATCAGCCGTACAATGGTGGGCCATGAGTTAAACTATACATTCATTGAAAAAGCTTGCCTAGCAGTGGTGTTTGCATCCCAAAAATTCAGACACTACATGTTGGCACACAAGATCAAACTCATAGCTAAAATTGATCCCTTAAAGTATCTTCTTTCAAAGGCAATGCTTACAGGAAGAATGGCTAAGTGGGTAATGATATTATCAGAATATGACATTGAGTATGTGGAGCGCAAGGCAATCAAGGGACAGGTCATTGCAGACCAACTGGCAGATGCACCTATCTATGCGGAGAGCCCACTTGTTTCAGAATTTCCAGATGAATCCATTTTCAACATTGACATAGCTACTCATTGGAAACTATACTTTGATGGCTCCTACACACAACATGGGTCCGGAGCTGGTATCTTCTTCATCACTCCACAAGGGGATTGTATACCAAGATCATACAAACTAGCATTCCCTTGTACCAACAACATTGCAGAATACGAGGCTTTAACTATAGGTCTCAGGATAGCAGTACAGTGGAACATTATGGCATTGAAGGTATATGGAGATTCACAGCTTATCATAAATCAAGTGAACAATGAGTACCAAACAAAGGATGATAAGCTAACTCCATACAAAAGGCTGGTGGAAAATCTCAAGGAATATTTTGTTGACATCACATTTGAGCAAGTACCAAGAACCAACAACAGAGCAGCAGACGCAATGGCAACTATTGGATCACTCTTAGAGATCCCTCAAAATGTTCCGAAATACGACTTCTTGGTAGAGCAGCTTCTCGTACCAGCATTCAAGGTACCAGAGTCAGAATTTGTGGGCGAAATCGTTGGTCCAAATGATCAGTGGTACCAAGACATTTACACATACCTTAGGATAGGTATCATTCCCGCCGATTTGCGTTCAAGCCTTAGACGAACCTTTATCAAGAAAGCATCTCGTTTTGTCATTTTAGGAGAAACCCTTTATCGTAGAAGCATAGAAGGAACCTTACTAAGATGTCTTAACCCTGAGGAGGCTTCGGCTGCCCTAACTGAGGTGCACAATGGCATCTGTGGTTCTCATTCGAGTGGCATGACCTTGTCTAAGAAATTGCTGAGGAGTGGATATTACTGGCCTACCATGGACAGAGAGGCACATGAATATGTCAAGAAGTGTCTACAGTGTCAGCAACACGGGGACCTCATCCATGCTCCAGCTCAAGAGCTTCATCCAATCATCACACCATGGCCCTTTTCACAGTGGGGACTCGATCTCATTGGGAAAATCACACCCACCTCATCCAACGGCCACAAATTCATTATAACTGCAACTGAGTACTTCACCAAGTGGGTTGAAGCCATACCTATGACCTACATAACAGGAAAGCAGATCTCAAAGTTCATCCTGAACTATCTCATATGCCGCTATGGTGTTCCACAGGCTATTATCTCAGATAATGGGACACCATTCAAAAATCAGGAAGTCCGTGACCTATGTGATAAATTCAAAATCCAACATCGCTTTTCCACCCCATACTATCCCCAAGGCAATGGCCAAGCAGAAGCTACAAATAAAACCATCCTCAAAATCCTTAAGAAAACAGTCAATGACGCAGGTCGTGACTGGCATTTGCAGCTTAATCCTGCCCTTTGGGCTTACCGAACCAGCATCCGCACACCCACTGGTGCCACACCATTTTCCTTGGTCTACGGATCAGAGGCCATCTTGCCCATTGAGATCGAGTTACCATCCCTCAGAGTATCATTGCAAAACCTCATCACAGACGAAGAGTATCGAGTTTCAAGACTGAACGAGCTGGAACTGTTGGACGAGCGACGTTTGGATGCTTTAAACCATCTGCAAGTGTATCAGAATAGACTGAAAAGGAGCTACAACAAGAAAATCAGAAGTAGAACTTTCCAAGTTGGAGAATTAGTCTTAAAAGAAAATCAGAAGAATGTCCCAAATCCCAGCAGCAAAGGAAAGTTCGAACCCAATTGGTTAGGGCCTTTCATTGTCACACAAAGCTACAAATCAGGGGCATATCAGCTATCAACACCCGAAGGGGAACCTCTGCAGGAGCCCATGAATAGCTCCCATCTCAAAAAGTTTTATGCCTAATCTTTCAAGGTATAGAACCAAAAAATCCAAAAAATCAGAAAAAGTCCTGAAAAATGGTTACTTCGGCGAAAACCTGGCAAACAGGCGTCTTGGTAACAACAAAAATCAAAAAAAAAAATCAAAAAATCAGAAAAAGGATCAAAAATAGTAAAGAAAAAATCGTCCTCTAGTGAAAACCACTTCGGTGGCACTTTGGGCAAGTACCTTGGTGAAAACCTGGTAAACAGGCACCTTGTGTAAATAAGCACTCTCCATCCATCTTGGTCTCCGTGACTTGCTTTGCATCATTCACTCACCCATTGCATATCATCGCATTTCACCCTTCCATCTGCATCTGCACCATAGCTTGGTCTTGCATTTGTGTCATGATTCCTCCTAGAGCTACTCGGCCCACTTAAAAGGTCAGTTTGTCCTGCCTATATCGGAGTAGTCTATAGCTTCACACTGGGGGCATGTTCTCATCGGATCGGATTCGTGTATAATCTTAAAATCCTCAAAACAGAAAATCCAAAACATCAAAAATCAGAAAATCATTCAAAACATTTCAAAATAAAACATTCAAAACATATCAAAATCCAAAAACAAGGTCGTCTTGTCGAACTACGTCGTCTCGAGCTTGAACGTAGGCAAGGTTGATCTTTGATCATCCCCAACATTTAGGTCGATCCTATAGAGTCCGTCATAATAAACCCGACATTTCATCATGTATATCTTCATCAGTAAATCGATCAAGTTGTCAGTCGAACTCACGTGGTCTCTGCGTGTATAACGTAGGCAAGGCTAATCTATCGATAAGCCCCCGAGGCCCCTAGGATAGGTCTTTAGGTTAGTCTCTTGGTCAAAATCTCGAAAATCCCAAAAACATTGGAAAATCGAAAATCAAAACATTTGTAAAACCTCGAAAAATTACCAAAAACAGCCTCAAAACATTGCAAAATTCCAAAAACATCCAAATATTTGAAAAAATCCATCCACCTCATCTCGCTTACACTCGCAATAATCAATCATCCATAATAAATCGTCATCACCCTCAACCTTTGGTAAAACAGTCAGAAACAAGTCTAGCAGTCAAACGTGAAAACCTAAACTGTCAAAATCTCAAGTATAGGTCTGTCGGCAAGCAAGTTGGTCAACTCTTTTCTTATCAATGGCATATAAATCATAAACCAATTTCATCATCATTTGATACAAAGCATTTCCTAGGATCCGTTCCGACAATGGGCGCTTTTATCAAATCAACCAATTTGGGTAAACAAAACGACGTGTCATTAACATGTCCTAGGATCCGTTCCGACAATGGACATTATCTTTTGGCAATAAGTTTTGGCTCCCATCTTTTGAAACACATCCCTCTGGCTGAAGGTATGAAGAACATTGGCTTGCTTGTATACTTGATCTTTTCTTTTGATTTATCATATTGCGCTCATTCCAAGGACCTCTCGATGATATCCGAACGAAGGATTTAGAGAGAAAGGAATGGGGCAACGATCATTATTATTTTGTCGCTATGCTTGTTGGATGTTCTTGTAAAATAACTTGGCGAATACTTGCTTTGTTAGATATGTATGGAGGATGTTTGGATAGCTTGTTGACTATTGCATTGATTGGTTATACCTTTCCGTGTTTTGGTCGAGATGTTTGAGACTTCTAAAGTGCATCCTAGCAAGGTTTTTATGTCAAGTGTGAACAAGAATACTCCTATCTGTTTGTCGAGTCAAAGTCCATCACACTAAGTACAACGCCATCCTGGTCCTTTATACCTTGATGCATCGTGCTTAGGTGTGTTATCAAAAATAAAGTAAGTGATCCTTTGAAAATCCCAATCCTTGATAAGCAAATCAATTTCATCATCATCATCTATCATCATCATCTCTATAAAGTCTCGACCAATCATGGACTTGTTGGATCCTCTTGTCATCATCTCATTTCCACACTAACATCATGCATCCGTCATGCATCCATCATGCATCCATCTTGCATCTACAAACAGTCAGCATATCACATATCATTCATATCATACATAATAGGAAACATCAGTATTTTGCATATCATTTCACATGCATTGCATATCATCATCATAATATAGATCTGTTAGTCTAAGCATATTATAAATCATCCGTTGCATAATCACAGCATATCACATCATCAATCTCATCCATCTCATATCATATCATCATTTAAGTTGTTTAGGATAATATAGATTTGTTATTCTAAGCATCTTAAAATCATCTCATTTGCATCGTCATCCATAACCATCCATTTTGAACCTCTTTATCAGATCGACCCTCAAATCGAATCTTTTCGCTCAATCTCTCGAGGGGCAATGTACCAGTGTACTTCTTTCCGCTGGGGCATCTAAAAATCATGAAATTTTTAAAATTTCGATCGCGGCAAGTTTATTCTTTGAACCAACGCAACAAGTACATTGCTTCAAAGAGGGGCAAAATGTAGACATGCAAAATTCACATTATGCATTCGATCAGATTCGGTCAAATTAGCTCTTACATTAGGCAAATTCATCACTTTCATCCATTCATTAAATAAGTTCATTTATCAAATAAATCTTAGCATTCAACCTTCATCTTGCATCATCCACTTAATTAAATAAATCAAAAAGCCATTTAAATCAAATCTTAGATCATTTTCCAAAGTCCAAAAAGTCAAATCAATTAATCAGCATTAAATCAGCATAATCATCATTAAATTAATCTAATCCTAATCTAAGGCTAATCCCATCCCACTTGCACAATAAATCAATTTTATTGATTTATTAAAACTCATTTTCCCTCAACATGACAAGTCAAACAGGGCATTTATTGCTCTTCTTTCTTGTCCCCCTCTCATTTATTGCAAATTTGAATTCAAAATTTCCCCCTCTTGGGCACTCTTCCCAAATCTTGCACACACATTAACTAATCACATGATGACAAGTGTCCTCAATTCATTGGCTTGATTTTGATCCCACATTGGTCCCTCTTCAACATTCAACATTTTGAAAATCTTTAAATACAAGCATCATCCTCAAGCAAATCCTTCACAATCTTCACAATTTCATGCAAGGTTACTCTCTTCACTTGAGATTTAATCTTGTTCATCATCACTCCACCATCTTCATAGCATTTTCAATTTGAGCTTTTATCAAGGATTGGGAAAGGGTCACTAGCACAAGTGACACCAATCCAACTATGGAATAGGTAGTTTGTTGAATGTTTTCATTATGCATTTGGTTTTCTTTTATCTTTTGTGGCATTTTGGAACATTTGCAATGTATTTCATAGGGGTATTCTTGAAGGATTTGTTGATACTAACCCTTGTTTGAGTAGTGTTTGCAGATTTTTAAAGGTACTCACAACTATTTTTATTTTTTCTCCCAAAAGTTTTGTTTGAACCTAATCCCCATCCTCAAGCATAAGGAAACCTTAAGATTCTCACATTGAGTTGATTCACCTAAGGGTTGTTAGTCAATTCTTTGTGGGGATCTCATTTCCTAATGAAATAATGGGAAATATGTCCATCATAACCCTATTGTCTTTTGTTCCATTTTTGTGAACCTATTTTTCATCATTTCAATTTCATATTTTATAAGCTTTTGGAAAACATATTTCCTCTAAAGGTTTTACAATTTTCCTATGTTCTAAAAGTTATGGGTTTGTATAGATTTGGAGTATTCACTTATTCAGATGAAATATTTGTGATATTATTATGGAATCTTAAGTGGATTTAGATTTGCACAGAGATGATTTTATAGGTTTTACATGTTAATAAAAATTTATGGTTTATAGATATGTGGAAATATTGTGTTTAGATTGTTAGAGTTTTCTAGATGAAAACAATAACAAATTTGTAGGAATACTTGATTAGTTCATTGACTGTGGTACTCAATTATGAATTTGCTTAGGAAATTAGTTCTGGTGTTCATCTGGTCTTTGAGTCTTTAAATCTATACGTTATATTCTTTGATATCTTAGTTTTGCATTTTACTAATGTGATAATAGTTTTAAATGTTTCATTGGTTATGGATCTATGATTTATGCAGTTTGTGGATTAGCTACCCATTGGTTGTAATGGGATGACTCAAATGTGGACTATCTATATCCACAAGATATTTTTAATGTTGATGCAAAAAAATTTGGTTGTCCTTGTATGTGGTCATTTTTCCACTGGTGTGTTGCAATGAGATGAGAGGATGGATGATGTTGAGTTCCTAGATAGTCAGATATGGGAATGTTAGCATGTTTTTAATCTTCTTGGATTGGAGATAATTGTTCTAATTATTATTTGGTATTGTTGATCTTGCATTTTATTGTGTTAGAGCCATGGAGGATATTCATTTAGGAGATGGTTGTCATGATGCCATGTAACATATCATGTTTAAGTGGGAGTTTTTGGAAGTGAGGTGGATTCATCATTGGTGATAGATGATCTCCTCTAGTAGTTGTTGGTATCATGGAGGAGCTCTTGGATCTTGTTGAAATTAGAGTTCTTTGACATTTCTAGTTCATTGTTAGGAGATGGTTATCTTCATGTGAATGGATAGTTTAACATCTTGGTTAGCCATGGAGGAATTTTCATCACATAAAATTGCACCCTACTGAACACAAGGTTTAGTGTTCTAATGACACAATGGGAAAAATCTCAAGGTGTGGGACCCTACGTGACTGAGGTTGTATCTCTAGAGAAGGCTAGCTTCCTCTTTTAATCTAAGTGCAAATGGGTTGGTCTAACGTAGCACTTGAAATCCTACCATTACTCTATTCTAACAGCTCACAAGGGAAAAGAGATAGAAGGAGAACATGAAATGCAAATGAAGGTGATACACTAAGATAGAAAT
This sequence comes from Sequoia sempervirens, assembly GCA_007258455.2. Classification (NCBI taxonomy): domain Eukaryota; kingdom Viridiplantae; phylum Streptophyta; class Pinopsida; order Cupressales; family Cupressaceae; genus Sequoia; species Sequoia sempervirens. The sequence continues at coordinate 45,909,853 of VDFB02047397.1, read as the reverse complement.
TTGTTTCTTATTTTCTTTATATTTCTCAATACACTAAAAAAACTACCAAGACACATATTTAGAAATGAAGGTAAAGAAGCTTACTCAAACATGCAAGAAATAGTTGTGATGATAGCTAGATTTCATTAACATAAGACATAAAGCCAAACTTTATAATGGAAAAGTGTAGAATACAATATCTACTAAAGAAAAATATAAGAGGATCCCAAAATAAGAACCCTTAAAAATAATACAAGTATTGCTTTTATAGATCAATCATAGCTTAAATGAATACAACCCAACCCTCACCCAACTAGGGTTAGTAGTTACGAGATATGATCAAGGAAATATTTTCTCATGAAATCCATGCTAGAAGGAGAGCTTGGAGAAAACCCAAACCTACACACCATACCTCTACCATAAATATTTTCTTGAAAGTGCATCCAAATCCCCCCATAAAATTAGGGATATGGGAATGGATCCTTCAGAAGGGACAAAATAGAAGCAATAAATGAGTATGGGTGCCACAAAATCCACTTGAAAAAGTTAGAGAATGCATTGAATGTTGTCCTTAAATCAGAAAAGTTAAAATAGGTAGTTGTGGAAGCAATCTAGGCATTAATGGGGTCACCTATAAAACACATCAAATCCATGGAATAGTCAAGGCATCAGTCTCGAAAGGAAACCCTTACATCATTAAATGGTCTAAAACTCCAAAAAAGAGTAGCCTTCATCGAACATTGGGTGTCAAGCCTACAACATACTACTTATACATCATTGGCATCAGACCGTTGGAGATTGGACTTCAAGAGTACTATTTACCACATACCAAAGTAAGGAAGAAATAAGGAAGAGGAAGGAGGGAACCATGAAGTCTGAAATGGTCACCCTTTTTGGGCTTTGGAGGTCAAGGAGGCTTACACCTTATCAGAGAGATGAAAAGAGTAAAAGGGAAGGTTGAAGCCTGAAGTACAAAGGGATTCATCAAGGTTGGAGGTATGAGCTTCCTCTTACCAAATAAAGTAATAGGTAAAGGATAAGTCTGATGCCCAAAAGGTGAAAGACATCAACACTTAGAGAATTTTGGATAGGAGGGATGAAAGTGAGAAAGAATAAAGGATATGGGGTTGGAGGTATGAGCTTCCTCTTACCAAAGAAAGTAAGTAAAGGATAAGCCTGATGCCCAAAAGGTGAAAGACATTGACACATAGAGAATTATGGATTGGAGGGATGAAGGTGAGAAAGAATAGAGGAAGACTAAATCTTGATACCTGAAATGTGTAAGGAGTTTTGGGGATTGTCGATGGAGAGGAAGGCCTTAACACCTAAGTTGAAAGATGGAAATCAATAAGATGGAAGCCAAACCCTCAAAGTCTAACAAGTCAAGACTTAGACAAATCTTGAAAAGCCTCTTCAGGACTTCAATGATCAAGGGTAAGGTTGAAGGCTTACCACGATAGATTAATAAGGGTTAAAGGGTAAGGTTGAAGACTAAAACCTGAAACACTTGGAAAAAATGGCAAGAAGAAGGGTGAAAGAGAGAAGGAGCAGGAGCGATTGAGAAGGTATGTTAGAAGAGAGGGAAGCAAAAACCTAAAATCCTAAAAACTTGGGAATTGGCCAATTCTAAGAACTTTCTTAAGTAAAATTCATGTAAGATGGCCCATATGGGATCTCTCAGGTTAGTTATCAATGATGGGTCATCAAGGGTGACATGAAATGTCAACATTTTTGGTAATTTCTATAGAATGAGTTTCTACTAATCATGGAATCTAGAGGCTTTATCATTTTATTAGGAACATAATAATGAAAAGGATTTACAAAACTAAGAATCTCAAGCTTAAAAAAAAACATGTGTAGGAATGCACTTGGAGGAAAGTAAAAAACTAGAAACATACATTCCCTTAAAGAGAATGTAGGGTATGCAAAGAAATTCTTGGAAAATAAAAATTAATCTAATATGTACATGAAACTCAAAACTCATCAGAAATAAGGTTTCAGATGAATCTCATTTATTGAGATTGGAAGGACCACACCATCAATCCTAGAGAGATGAAAAGAATTGGCCTCCTTGTAGCTAGTGATGACATAAGGACCACTCCAAATAGCATCAAATTTGGAATGTCTTCCTTCCTTAACATGGCTAGAATCCCACTTCAGCACTAAGTTCCCCTATTGAAATACTCAATGGATTGATTTCTTATCAAAAAAAAATTTGACTTGTGCTTGATGAGTTTCTATGACTTGCATATATTTGTTCCTTGTCTCCTCTAGTTACAAAAGCTCAGCCAACCTTACTATCATGGCATCATTTCCTTCTAACTCTAGTTGATGTGTCATATCAAGAGAAGGAAGTTCCAATGATAATGGTAAGCTTTCCTCCCTTCCATAAACTAACATGAAATGAGAGTTGCCAATTTCTCTTTTATGAGTAATTCTATTAGCCTAGAGGGCTATCTTCAATTTTCTATGCCAAACTCTTTGATTATCCTCAATGGTCCTCTTGATAATCTTGATGAGCTTTTTATTTGAAAACTCATCCAAGACATTACCATGAGGGTAATAATTAGATGAGGTATTCAAGTAAATTTTATATCTAATTTCCTAATCAACCCAGTTTGAGCACTATTAAATTCCTTGGAATTATCTAAAATGATGGTAGAGGGAGTTCCAAATCTTGTAACAATTCTATCAAGTAATTCCAAAACTAAAGCATCAATGGAATCCTTCAAGGAAGTTACCTTTGTCCACCCAGTGAAGTAGTATGTGGTTGTCAAAATCCATTTATGACCAGTACTTGATGGTGGATTTATCATGCCGATAAAATCCAAACCTCACTATGTAAATGGTTGATCAACTTGAGTGGGATGAAGAGGGAGGGCATCCAAAATTTTCTTTCCAAAAAAGAAAGTACATTTTTTGCAATTTCTCGCCCATTTTTTAGCATCATTGAGCAAGTTTGGCGAATAATAGCCATCCCTCATGATCTTTGCAATAGTGGTCATTGAAAAAATATGGCCACCTAAAGAACCATCATGAAATTATTCCAATATTCTACTAACCTGATTTTCATCTATGCATCTTAATAGGACCCCATTGAAATCCTTTCTAAAGGGTATGCCATCCACTATGACATAGGGAATGGACTATAATCTGAAGTTTCTTCTTTTGGTCCTATCTAGACCTAGAAGATACCTACCTTCTTGCAAAAGGGTAGTCATATCATTCACCCATCTTATATGAGTATCAATATTGGGTGTTTGTTGTTCTTGTAACATAAGGGAAACCTCTACAGAGGTCTTAAGTTTCAAGACAAGTTTCTCGTACAACCCTTTTCCTCTCACTAGCTTGGTGATTTTGATTTCAAAATACTCCATCACCTTGGTGATCCATCCAGCCCTTTCTCATTGATTTCTCTACGCAATAGAAATTATTTAACGCTAACATGGGGTACCATTAATTGTATATTTTTGTTAGACAACATGTGTCTAAACTTTTTCAATGCTCTAATAGCAACAAGAGCCTACTTTGCAATTTAGTTGTACTTGACCTCATAATCTTTAAGCCCTTCACTGAAGAAAGCAATGGGCTACTTCAAATTTTCTTTATTTAGTTGGGTTAGAACAACTAATATACTTGCTTCACCTCCAAAAGTATAAAGAATTAAATCCTTGTCATAATTAGGATTGACAAGGGTGGGAACCTAATCAATTTCTTATTTGATAGCCTCAAAGTTATCCTTACCTTCCTTGGTTCATTTGAAGACCATATTTTTCTTAAGCATAGAGGTAAGAGGCTTTACCAAAGCAGTAATACTTTACCAAAGCAATAATATTTGGAATGAACATCCTCACAGAGTTAATTGTGCCCAATAAACTCTGTAATCCCTTCTTTGATTGGGAAGTGAGATAGTCAAGATAGATTTTACCCTTGTAGGATCAATGACCAAGCCATCCTTTGAAACAATGTGTCCAAGAAGTTTCCCTGGTCAGTGGCAAAGACACATTTATTTGGACTTAAGGAAATTCCATATTCCTTACATTTCTAAAATACCTGCACAAGGTGACTAAAATGGTCACTTGCATGTCTTGAAAACATTGGAATATCATCCAAGTAGACCAAAATAAACTATCTGAACACACCTTGAAAAGCCTTATTCATGACTCTCTAAAAATTGACACCTACATTGGTTAGACCAAAAGGAATTTTATAATAAGCATAGGTGCCCCAGTTTGTAGTAACGGTTGTATTGTGTTGATCAGATTCTTAAACCAGAATTTGATTATAGCTTGAGTAACCATCCAAGAAAGAAAACCTTTCTAACCCATTGACTCTTTGCAAAAAAAATTCCATGGAGGGGAGGGGACAATGATCCTTTAGGGAGGCTCTATTTGGGTATCTCAAATCTACACAAATCCTTATTTGCCCATTTTTTTCCTAATATGCACAAGATTTTCCACCCATAAAGAATGCTTGATAGGAAATATGATTTTATCCTCAATCAATCTGGCCAACTCTTTTCCCATTGAAGGCTCAATTTTTAGGATTTATAGGCCTTTATTTTTTCCTTACAAGCTTAGCATTTGGATCTAATTCAATGGTATGTTGGGAAAGGCTTGGGTCAAAACCCTTCAGGTCTTCATAATTCCATGCAACTACATCATTGTATCGATTGCAAAGATCTATAAAAACTTCATGTTCAATAGTAGAGCATACCTTTCCCAAGTTTAGGTACTTTCCCTCTAAAATATCAATTAGCTTGAAGTTGCCCTTCTTTGTAGCTAAGTGAACATCCTTTTCTATTTTAACTAATCATCAAGGTTAAAGATACCTTCAAGGGTGATGAGACCATTTGGTAGCTTGTTGCTACTCAACTGCACAATCTAATCACCATACTAATTTTGTAGGTTAGATTGGTTTCTTTTAGAAAAAATTTCCCCCTCTTACAGAAAATTCATTATCTATTGGTCACTTCCAAATACTTTCCAATTATCTTGATTATCTAGAACAATATACCTCACAACAAGCCCGATATGCTGCTCCTTTTTGCTTGCAATATGTGTTGGTATTTCAAACTAAGCACCAACTATTACAAGTCTATCAGCATGCTCATTCTTATTTCTCATGGTTGTTTGGATGTTAAAATACTTAAAATCCTCAATCAAATCCCAAACCCTATATTTGGAGGATTTGAGCACATTGTTCTTGGTTGAGCTTTGAGTTCTGACCTGATCGACAATCAATTCACTATCACCAAAAACTTACAATGGCTTGATGTTTCTTTTTTGTGCAAGTTAGAGACCTTGGATGAGTGCTTCATACTCAACCACATTGTTAGTGAAAATAAAATAATGCCTAAAAGAGAAGTAATATTTCTCCTTACTTGGAGATACCAACATTACACTATTACCAACACTATTCTTATTTCTAGATCCATCAAAAAAATCTACCACAATCCCCCTATATCCTCTTGACTTTTTATGAGATTGGGGATAGTAGCATTTTCGTCATGAATGAAATAGGTTCTAAGACCAGTCTCCTCCACTTTAGTTATAGTAGGTGAGTCAGATTGTAAATCATTTCCACATTAATCCAATGAACAATTAGGTACCTCCTCTATATGATTGGCAAGCTCATGAATAGAACACTCCTCCTTTAAATAATGCAATGTGCAATTCATGTTTATTGGACTAGGAGTGTAAGGCTCTAGATGATCATTTTTTATGGGGTTAGACCTTATGGTTGCTTTAGTACCATATCTAGTTCCAAATAACATGTGATACCAATTAGAAGATAAGTATCCACCTATCTTAGTAGTGAAATATCTAGACAAACAAATGGAAAAATGATTAGGGAGGTCTATGACTTAAATATATTGCAACACCTCACAGCTAGGGCATGCATGAAAGGTTAATTTTAGGTTCTTAATTACTCCCACTATTTTGATAGCAATTCCATATAATTGTAAAAACCCCTTAGACATAGGTTCATATTTGATACCAAGGAGATTAGCAATCACCTTAGGCATAACAAAACTACTATCCCCAAAATCTATCATACAATTATGCATTATATGATTTCCAAAAATTAGAGAAAGATAGAAGGGAGGTGGATTATTAATTTTGTGAGGGTTCCCTTCTCCTTTGGGTTGCACCATGCTACTTGATGGAGTAGTCTACTCCTTTTCTTATACATCACCATCACTTGTTTTTTTATGCTCTTTTAAAGCTTGTTGTAGAAAATCCATTTGTGAAGGAATGGATAGAGCCTCCCATAGTAACATTTAGATTAGAGCTTTTCATTTGATCCACTATGTTGAAAGGAAGTTGATTGGTTTTTATTTGAAGACTCTTTAGAATAGAAAGGTTTTTTCTTGTTGCTTGATTGGGCCTACTAATAGACTGGTTTGATTATGGAACCTCTACTACTCTACCTGCTGGTCTAACATCTATACCCTATTGAGGTTGTTGAGGGAATTATGCCTACCAAAAAATGGAAGATATACCACCTTCCATTGCTCTTTTCTTTGATCTTCTATTTTGATCTATTGTATTAGCAGCTACTTGGTTTACACCACAAAATTCTTCTTGAGGCAAATTTTCCAACAAAGAGTCTTCATGTGAGTGATTCTGACTACTAGCAATTATTTGGTTGGTTTAAATTATTGTCCTAAGGTGGAGGTTTTATTTTGAACCACCAAAGTTTGTACAAACTCTCCATTTTGGAAAGCATTTTGATTATGAGATTTCTCACATGGATAGCACCACTCCTTCTAGGATAGATTATTTCTCACTGGGACCAAAGAAATGTTGGTAGTAGGTGGACATATGCTCTTCATGGGCTTAGTACAATTCCACTTATTTTTTCCTTGATAAGGTGACCTATTTTTTTGATAACCTTGACCTTAAGGCTAATAGGGCCCTTTTTTTTGAGCTTGTTGTCTATTCATTGATACTAACTCATTGTTCATATTTCGGAGCCAGGTACCCCAATATTCTGCAAATATAGCAGAAGTAGAAGGTTTGTTGATGGAAGCAACTAGAATAAGGGTCATTGGGATAGGGTTCATTATTGGATGTGAAAAAATCTTGGGAAATAGAGGCATTGATGGCCTAGGAGCTATCTTCCCAGCTTATATTAAGAATTTTTTTTCCCTTATTGCATTATCATATGCACCTAGTAAGGTAAATCCTCTTATAGATTAAATAATAACAACTATATCACTATTAAGAGATTTTAAGAAATAAATGAAGGCATACTCGGGAGAAGGTTTCACCAAGGAAAGGATTCTATTTCATCTTTGAAATCTATAATTGAAGTCACTCATGAATTCATGAGGTGATCTTTTGATTGTCATCAATTATTCTACTAGGGATAAATGGTCACTTTTATCTTCAAAGTGCTTGCATAATTTTTCACCTAACTCATCCCAGTTGTTAATGGATTTAGGTGACAATCCTCCATACCATTTTAATTCTTTACCCTTAATGGAAGTGGCAAGCAGCCTAATAGCCGCATTGTCTTCTATTACATCATGCACTAAGCATATATCTTCCACATCTATGATGTGTTTTTCTAGAGTTGTGGATGTCTCACTAGTGAAATGAGGAATACATTTGTGGGCATTGATTGGTATATCATCCTTTTGGACTAAAATTAAAGGGTTGATTTTTGGGTAAATCCATATGGAATAAATTCCTATATGAGAAGCAAGTATTCTTGCTTGAAATTATCTACCCAAAGGTGGCATAGATTGAGCTCTAGGAGATGAATTTGACCTTTTATTTCTCCTAATAAGTGATAAGGAATGTGCAAAATTTCTTCTTCTAGAAGTAAAAGATGGTAAAAATGGTAGCTTAGTATATTGATAAATACCTTTAGAGGATGTCCTTGCTTGAATTTGAGCCATGAATGCACAAGTCTAACTTGTAACCAAGAGTTCTAGGCAGCAATTGAGTCACCAAATTTGATGTAGAGTCCTTTAAACACATATTCGTCAGGTACTTTATTTTAGTGCCTCTTCAAGGTTGAAATATTGAGAGCAACACCACTCTCTTAATAGTGGCAAAGTGAAACTTCTTCTCCCATTGGGAATGCCAAAAGCTATTGTTGAATAAAATTACACCATGTTGAACATGAGGATCAATCTTCTAATGACATAATAGAAACATCCTCAAGGTGTGGTACCCTACGTGACTAAGGTTGAATCTCTAGAGAAGGTTGGATTCCTCTTCTAATCTAAGTGAAAATGTATTGGTCTAACCCAGCACATGAAATCCTACCATCAGGGAAAACTTTAGTGGTGAATCTTCGCCAATTGGAAAATTCTAGAAATTGGCCAAGTAGAAATTGGAAAATCAATTGCACCCAATAGGGTGTCCAATTCGCCTGGATTTTACAAATCATCGGTCCAATGCATGTCCATTCACCAACAATTTATTTTATGAGGCATATTTAAGCAAAAAATTCACCATAACAAACTACGTGTTTCAAATGGATCGACTAATATTTTCGCCTAGAATCCTGGAAGCATGTAATAAAACACCTACATATTTTCCAATACTATTAAAACAACATTGTATCAAGACCCATTTTGCCAATTAAAATTTACAAATAGTTGCTTGTGAAGACCCATTTTGCCAATTAAAATTTATAAATAGTTTCTTATGAGGACCTATTCGCCAATAACATTAAAAAATAATTACATTTGAGGAAACATTTCGCCTTGAAAATTACAATGTATCATTGTATAAGCATGCTAGATTCACCAAATTTTTAATATACCATTTAAAAATCCTACAGAATTCTCCAAATATGGATTGATATAAATACAATCGAAACTACCATTTATTCTTACAAATTTGGTTCATTTACGAGGTTCTACTTCTCGATTCGGAAGTCAGTGAAAGTCGAAAACATAGACTTAAGGGTGGGTGATCATTTCTTCATAGTGTTATTAATTATAATAATAAGATTTCTTAATCTCTTTTTCATTCTTGCTTCATTCTTAAAGATGATATTGAGTAGGGAATGGGATCTATATTCTTTGTCCTTCTTAAACAAGGAGACACTTGTTTCTAGCTTTTATTCGAAGTGAGATCAATATATCAAGCAGTAAGGGTAAGACTCCTTAGGGTAGTGAAGAGACTACGAGGCCATCAAAATTCCCAAAACATAGAGGTACCATACAATCTTACTTTGGAATTGAAAAAGCATTTGATCCATTAGATCAAGATGGAGCTACATCATCAATTCTTCCACCAAATATTAATAAAAAAGCCATTCACAATACCTCACCACCACCGAAAGGTCAAGGTGAGATTGTCATTGAGTTAAATCAAAATGTATCAAATGAGGATGGAAATACTGCAAAAGATGTTCCACAGGATACCCTGGCTAGCCAGAATGAGATAATTGACTTAGATGAGGATGATGTTGGTAGCAAGAAAAGAAAAAGAAAATAAAAAATGGGGCACGAATGGGAAATGACAAGGAATTTTCAACTTGGTTGGTTGTCAAAGTACCCATTCATTGTACCAATGGAGAAAGCAAATGATATACACTGTCCAAACGTACAATTTTTAGTTGAAAATGTGGAAGATACAAGATGTTGTAGCTAAAGCTTAACACTATAGAAAAGCATATCGGTAAATTTTATGAAAAAAAATCATAAACAGGAAGGAACAATCAGTCATACGATGGAAATCAAAGGAAGAATGTCTTCATGTTAGGTATGACGTGGAATATGAAGAGCATGACCAAAGGAAGTTCAAGCTTGCTGCATGTCAAGGTACACTTGAGGCTTAATTTGGACAAGCAATGGAAGTGGCAAATCTATCAAAAATTGTTCAAATGAGTGTTGTCTTTCATATTTTTTCCAAAGAGAATCCTATGATAGACTACCCAGAATATTCTACTTTATTATCTTATTTGGTTGTTCCTCACTTTCCCTTCTCACATTGGTCAGTAAACGCTAGATGGGAATGGGAAAACTATCTTGCTGAAGTGGAAAAGGAAGATTTAAAGGAGAAAGTAAAAGATTCAAATTTCATTTCATTATCTTTAGATGAAGTTACTATGGTAGACAATACTTCTTGGGTCTATATGTATTTGTATACTATAGAACGACATCTTCGCCAAGCTCATCTTCTTTTTCTTCATAAAATGAAGGAAAGTTAAACATTACAAAATCTATTTGAACTAGTCAAGAAATCTTTGAATGAAATTGCAGGTATGGATGAGTTGACAATTGCCAAAATGTTGGTGTGTGTAGGAGCTAATGGATCCATAGTGATGCAAGGTCAAAGGAGCGGTATTTTCACAAAGTTACAAACTACTTGTGCACCATACATGCTTGGAATTCACTACATGGCTCAAAAAATGAATTTAGCATTCAAAATTGTAAGAAAGTTTCCTACAGTATCAAAAGTTGAAAATCTAGTCTATGAGATCCACACATACTTTTGCTAAAGTCCCAAATGTTTCACAAAATTTCAAAAAAATTCTTAGGATATAACACTAGGAAACAAGCTTCTCAAGGATGTTGATACTAGATGGATCTCCCTACATGGACCAATGCAATGAGTTCTTTCAGAATATCAATCCTTGATTGGAGTGATGTACAAGCATCGCAACATAGTAGACAAAGATCCTGACCTCTTTCATAGGTTAAGCGATATAGAGACACCCTTGACTTTAGCTAGTCTTCTTCCCATGCTTGATGTGATGAATAATCTTGTGAAGAAATCCTAAGATAGAACTATGTATATTTATGAATATGTCAATCTACATAAACATATATGTTCAGCCCTCGATCATCTATATCTAGATCTAACACAAGCAGGCCCAAATTATTTCATGTGGTGGAAAATTGTTGATTTGAATAATCCTAATAATTATTTATAGTTTAATGCAAGCAGACACTTATGTATCTGTGTACGTGGATATGAGATACCAATGTGCCATTGTAAGAAAACCGGGCACTCTAGCAAAGAAGTAGTTGTTAACAAGGAAGATTTTAACAACATTGTTAAATCTGTTAGTGATAATTTGAAGGAAATTACAAAGTCTCTTTCCTCAAAGATTTGTGAAAGATTCCCTCAACATGAAATACTTGAATCCATGGGTATTGTATATCCTCAATTTGGCTAAACCGAGATAACCCAAAATATTTTCATGATAAAGTAAACATCTTGATCGAACAATTTTTGAAAAGTGTAACATACAATGAGTAGAAAATAGAAGGAATTTTAAATGAAACTAAGCTTAGAAAACAATGTAGGAGTTTTACAATAGCTATGAAGGACCAATATAAATCCATGGGCATGGAGAAGGCCTTTGAACTAGGATCACTAAAAAAGGTTTGGAAAAACTTAGGTCAAAGTGAAATATTGTGTGATTCGATATCATAATATTTCAAACTTGTTGATTTATGTCGAACAATGATATTGGGGTCAGTGTAGGACGAGAGTTTTTTCAGTACATTGGAATTTTTGAAATCAAAGTTAAGAAACAAACTAGAAAAGAATTTGGAAAATTGCTTGAGGATGAAAGGAACTATGTATAATGTCAAAGAAATTCCTTTTGAAAGGGCACTTGCAATTTGGAGGTCCACGTGTGAAAGAAGAGGGACCGGGTTGTGCAACACTCCAATTCCAAATGTTGGTACTGGTGGCACTAGCAGTGGCAATGGGACTGGGATAGATAAAATTGACACTAATCACGCAATAAATGTTGAATTTGAGACACAGGATGAAGAAAATGAAGAGAAAACTCACAATCAAGATGACTCTTTTACTTTATCTCAAGATGAACGTCAGTTTGAGGACCCTAACTCTATTTGGGAAATGGAAGAGAAATAGCAACTTTTAGGTATTTATATTGCACTTCATGAATCAATTTCCATTGTACCAAACTATAGTTGATGATATTTTATATTGTATTCCATGAAATTGTGATATTTTATATTTTATTTTGTATTCCATGGTATTGAATTTGATATGTGATTCTACATCATTTTTAAAGAACAACACTTATCACACTACTTATAAATTCCTATTGCACTGCCATTCACACAATGTTTGATAAATAACTGAAAGGAATATTAATCCATTCCTTGAACAGAAGCTAATAGTTCAACATCCATAGCTTATAAGCTAACAAAAGCTAACAGTTCAACATAATATAACTTATAAATTTATCCACACAACTTAAACAATAAAAGCTTAAACTACCAAATCACCTAAATTATACTGAGAAATCCTTACACATCCATCACCATAAAATCTTTATTCATAGATAAACATTCCATAGCAATGAAACTAACCAAAAATCTATCATTCCAATAAAAGATAATCCACTAAAAAACTACTCAACAAAAGTAGAATAAATCCACACACCATAACTCAAAGATTACATATGCATGAACTTCACCATTGTCTTTCTATATTGAAATAACTCTCTCATCCTCCACAGACTACAAAAATGACCAACAAAGACTTGTAACTCAACAAAGTGAACCAAGTCGGGGAATTAGGAAGCTATGAGAATTTAGAAATTCCCGAAAAGGTTATAAAACTTGGAGGACTAGCAACTAAGGTTAGGAAAAGCACAAAAACTATGAATTTGAGTGATAGTAACCACAGTAATGAAACTAACCAAAAATCTATCATTCCAATAATAGATAATCCATTAGCAAACTACTCAGCAAAAGAAGAATAAATCCACAGACCATAACTCAAAGATTACGTATGCATGAACTTCACCATTTTACTTCTATATTGAAATAACAGAAAAGTAGTAAAAATAACATAGTTTTTTTGTTCTAATGAGTAAAACAAAGTTTTCCCAAAAGATCCCCTAGCCAACCATTGATCCCCATATTTAAAGATTACAAATTTTCTTGATAACGATTTCTTGAAGACAACCATTTTAGAAATTAAAATAAAAAGTCTTTGAAGTATCAAGAGAGCCAAATTAAAGAAAATAACATAAAAACTAAAAACTAATAAGTGGTCCCAACACCAACTTTTTCGCTTCCAATTATTCCCCCTCCTATTTCTCTAGTAACACCTCATGTGCCTTTACTCTTTGCCTATATTCTTGGTACTTGGTGACAATTGCAGTGATGTTTTTGCTTCCTAGAGTTGTGGTGATTTGCAGCCTTTTCCTCCATTTTGAAAGTGCATGATATGACTCAGCTACAGTTTCATAGATGTTGTCACTTTCTACCTTAAATGCACTCATATAGGTCTGTAAGTTACTCAATTTTTTGAATGAGTTTCTAGTGGTTGTCTCAGGGTCACCTACTTCTTTATGATACACTCTTTAAATTCCCTCATTATGTTTGCAACATCTAGTACCTTTTCATCAAACTCATATGTGAGGTCCACTTCAATAGCATTGAAGTTCTCCTTGATCTTCACCAATATGTCAAAGTATTTTTCTAACACTTTATTGATTTCCTTGATATAATCTTCATATACTAACAATTTCCAATCCAATGAATCATACCAACTAGGATCAATTTCTCTAGGTCCATCCACCAATTTTTCTTTTATTAACAAAGTGTACTCCATGGAGAGTAATTTTGCAATTTCCCTTGAAAGAAGAAATGTACTACCATGTTCTCTCCTGATCTACTAGAGCTCAGATACTAGTTCCTTTCTTTTATTAGATACATTAAAATAGAATTGCCTAAATTTACTAATGTAGAAATCGACATCTTCATAAAGCCCATCTATCCATTCATTGGCAGCTTTAGCATAACCTAAATTTTTCCTAACCCATTGCACAGTGTTAGAATCAATACCTTGAAAATTTGAGCTTGAGGCTTCCTCGGTGGTTGGAGTCACATTTGATGAAATAAAATTCCTTAAAGAAAGAATATGATATTGTAACTGAAGGTTCTCCTTTTTCTATTTTTCTCTCTCTTTTAATTAATGCATTAACAAAGTCATCAGTATGATATACATCACCTTCTAAAGTAGATAGCCCCATATCAACATGAGTAACCTTGTAGTCAGCTTTTGTTACCTCATTTTCATTTAGGTCCTTTTCTAGATTAGAAATCTCCAACAATTGATACCCAGAAGTGGAATCGGTGACAATTCGTGACATCCTCTTAGCCTTTTTGGGCTTATGGTGATCCCGCAGCAACATGGCAATTGTATCTACTTCAATTTTCATTGTGGGAATATTCTTTATTTTTTGCTTTACTACTTTCTTTAACCATGTTGGGGAAGATGCCACTAATCCAGTGTCTCTACCTTCAACACACATTTTCTTTTTTTTTCAGTTGATTGAACAAAAGCATAAGTATCTCGTACTAGAGAAGGGGGAACTTCAAAGAATGTGGGAAAATAATTATCATCAATTATTTGTTGAAAATTTCCCTCAGAGTTTTTAGGCAGTGGTTTTTCTTTACTAGCCTTTTTCTTAGGTACCAATGGTACACTATCCTATTCACATATTAATTTTAGCTTGGCTCCAGTGTCTTCTAGATTCTCTCCTCCTGACTATGATCCATTGCTAGACAGTCTAATTGACTGGTTTCTAGCTAATATAGTTATGCCAGAGGCCTGCACAATTCCTTGCTCTTTTCTCTATGAAACTCTTTGTTCATGGGGAGAACCCACACTTTAGCGCCATTTTTTGTTCAACCATTCTAAAGTTCTCAAAATAGGGGCAGAAAGGACCATTAAGTATGAAACTTCATCCTCTAATCAATTAATTCTATATAAGGGATTAGTAGCAGGGGCCTGATATTCAGGATCAATGATCACCAAGTCTTCTTGTGCATCTTCTAGAATATTGAAAGAAATACCAAAATCTTGTATTTTCCTTAAGGTCAATCTCAAGAAATTTCTTCTATACACCTTACCTTCATCTATACAGTCTTCCCAAAAATCTTCAATATCAGGGTGATGTTCATAGCTTCCATCTCAATACAAATTTTGCTTAACATAACCCTTGCTATCAAAATTAGTTCTCGTGGGAAAACACTGAAAATTGAATTCATTTAGGGCTTTCTCCACACCCCTAGCAATATAATTACTTTTGCAAGAAAATGAAGCCATGGACAATGGAAAATCATACCCATTCTTTCCCATGTTTGAATATTTAACATTTACAATGGCCATCTGCCAGAAAACTTCAAGAAAAACCAGGAAATCACTTGGGTAAGGGGGAAATTTCAATGGAGCCTTCTCAAAACCTCTAATTCTAAGATAAGTAAATCTATTGAACTGAATATAGAAACTTCCAAACCTCAATGCCAGAGTAGCCGCTTCAGGTGAAACTCAAAGCTCGGGTTTTCTATCAATTCTTCTCACAATTTTCATCAAAAATGTCTCATTGATGCAGTAGGAATTCCTCATTCCAACCTCCTTAGTGAGTTATGAAAAACTTCTATACATAGGAGTGTTTGGCGTCGAAGACCTTTGTGGTTCCAACCCTGCCCAGACAGCCTCTTGACTAGCTAGAATGTAAACCAGGTATGAGCACATGTGGAAGGCAACATTTTTCCAAATATTTATCAATTGATCATTTAAATGATAACTAATAATCTCAACCCAGTTAATGAATTTATTTTCACTACAAATCAATAGAATAAAATGGCACATCCAAAATTCAGAAGAGTTTGAATATGCATTACCAACCACACACTGTAGCAAGGTGATAGAATCTAAAATTTCATCCTTAAGATGAACCCTTTTAAGCTTTGAGGGAAACTAAGACTTACCCTTTTGCACCATTCCTCATTCATTCTGAAAAAATCACCGCCAATAGTTACAGACATTTCCTCTACGATTTCCCTCTCTAGAATGCTTAATGCACGGGAAATGACTTCTTGAGTAATTCTTATAATGACTAACCTATCCACAGCTCTAATTTCCTAAGTCTCTACAATGTAGCCCCTTGCACACGCAATCACCAGGTCAATGCTTTATACAGCCTCAAGCAAACCTCCTATGTGCACCAAACCACTCTGTAGAACTTTATCTTCCAATGTTGTTCTCTTACTTTTCTCCAAGTGCAACAAAAAATCCTCCAAATTGAGGTGCCCAATTTCAGTGTCCCTCACGTTAGACCAATGATTTTGAATTCCATTCTACATGAGCACAAATTCATGGAGATAGAATGTTTGTACTTGAGAAGTATTGGCATTGGTAAAGAATGAGAATGTAGGATAAATGACTTATTAAAACTTCACCACCCACTTTTATTGTTATTTTGATAGGATGTGCGTTAAATGTGGCATTCAATTTCATTCCTCAAAAAGATAGCATTTAAACCTGCATGCTTTTTGAAATTTTTGAAAAGACAACTCAAGGTTAGTCTATACATAGCATTCAATGAGATGAAAACACCTTTGAAAGCCAAGATAAGTCCATAATGTCATGTGGTCATAGAAACTTGGAACCTTAGAACCAAAGTTGGAAGTTTCAAAGTTTTGGAAACCTCTGACTCACCGACTACAAAGATGACCAACAAAGACTTGCAACTCAACAAAGTGAACCAAGTCGAGGAATTGGGAAGTTATAAAAATTTAGAACTCCACGACAAGGTTATAAAACTTGAAGGACTAGCGACTAAGGTTAGGAAAAGCACAAAAACCATGAATTTGAGCATTTTTCAACATAAATAAATAGCAAGGAATTGAAAATGGATGAGGTAAAAGACCTAAAAGACCAAAGGAGGGGAAGTTTAAAATTGTTGACACTAGTTTAAAAGTTATGGATAACAAGAAGTATAATGATCTTATTGATGAATATAATAAGAGTCACCAAAAGGTTGGTGAACTTGAAACAAAGCTAGCGTTATGGAAACAAGTGGAAATATTAAGGTCTCAAGGACCAACTAGTTCAAGTCATGTTATAACCAGGGAGTGGATGATTTCTCATGATAATATATTTTGGTTTGTTGTAACTATTTCTTAAGGAAATGACCAATATAATCAATCAAATGAAAATGTGACATGTGTACATCTCAGCTTGAAGCTTTTTTTTCTCCCTTATTTTGAGTCTATCATCTCTCCAACTATAACATTTTACATGAATTATTAATGAAATTTGATCAATGATCTTTCATTAATCTTCTTTGTCATTATGCATTGATGTATGTTTTAATTTTGGCTCTAGTTTAATGAACCAGTTAAAGTACCTTGATTAAAGCATGAATTCATATAAATTTTTAGCGGATCTGATAAGTAGTAGTGGAGTTTGAGTATTGATGTGCAAATTGTATAGCAATTTCACTAAGATTATGGATGTCTGGAATTAAAATCACCTTATCGTTCATATTTTAATTGTGTTAAAAGTAAAACTTGAACATGTACTCAGTGATTCATCACTCAAGTCAATGCTTAATAACATATCAACAATAGTATTAGTATCATACACAACAATGAACATCATCAATCATTTAATGTGTATCTAGTAGTTGAAACCACTACTAGACTTTTTCTTCAAATGATAAAATAAATAATACAGATAATTGAACATCAACACATTACTGAAGTCTGAATTTGATATTTTTTATTGATTTTCACATGAAGGAATACATAGAGGCATTGGAAATGCAAAATATTTCTCAAAGAAAACTCTACACAAAGCTGAGTTGGAACTTGGAAACTCATATTATCAAAAATCAAATCATTGTATCACCTTTTCTAGCAACTTCCACTGTTCAAGTGGTGGAATTGTCATTTGTTCTAACTGATGTTGTTTGACTTGAATATTTGTTAACAATTCATGATTGAAATTGGAACCTGTCTTGGATTCTTCAGTCAATTTTGCATTCAAGGTTAGCAATGGCTTGATGGAATCTAAATAGTTCACCACATCTAGGTTCTGAGGAAATTGGTCCAAATCAATCTTCCTTTCACCCTCCATCTTCTTTCTGAAATCATTCTTTCTAATGAATCACTCATTTGTGTCAAAAGCCTCTAGAAAACCAAGCTCTATGAAGTTCCTTATCTTTCCATCCACCTTCATCTTGTCTGCAGCCAAATGCAAATATTCCTTTGTTTCACGCATTCTCAAACACTTTTCAATGATAGATGGCAATGTCATTGATGTAGCAAGCCGATTAGTAATCCCTTTTGATTTCAAAACATTGTCACTATCTTTGTAAACTATTTGTTGAACTTGATTTGCAAATTTCTCTATTTTCAACACATTTTTGTTGTCCAATAATATTTTTTGAGCTTCTTATAATGTTGTCTGATAGCATCAATCAATTAAAACATGTCACACAAATGATCAATCCTCTACATTATTTCATCCCAGATCTTTTTTTTCATATGCCTCATTGTTTCTCTACAAAATGCAGATAACTTATTTTGGAAAGACTTAATTTCATTTTTTGCTTCCATCAACTCTACCTCTAATCTTTCATTTCTTTTTCTCTCTTTCTCCATTTTTTTTCCCACTATGCATTTCCATTCGCAATGTTTAGTCTTAATTTTTCTAAAGTGTATTTTTCCTAACCATATTTCTTGTTTCTCTCATCTAGCCTTTGCTTCAATTCATTCACTTCTCTCTCATTTTGTTTATCCTCTTTTCTTGTTGATGAAGAGGCATATTTTTTTATTATTTTTTCTAATTAATTGCTTTTGTTATATGTTTCTTTCCTCTTTTCTTTCTTATTTGCTAGGTTTTCCTTTAACTTTTCTATTTGAGTCTACAACCTTTTTTTCTCTTTATCTTGCTTTAGCAATGATGTGTAAACCAATTCATTGTTCTTCTTTGATACATTAATTTTTTCAACATTTTTTATTCTATACAAATCCATTTGAATATTGTTCACCTAGAATTTAGATCAAGCCATCTGATTTTCTAGTTTGTTTTGAACCACGGGAACAAGAATTGTGTACTCCATGATTTCTTTATTTATGTAAAATGTGGGTAATACCATGGTTGTTGCAGGCTCTAAAGTTACAATAGACACACTTTCAATCTATTGCTTCTTTTCTTTTTATTCAAGTCTGATTTCTTTTTAAACTCTTCAATGTAATCAAAACCTAGGGATGCAGGAACAATGGAATGCTTGGATGGTGAAGGAATAGGAGTACTTGTAGTTGCTAATTATATTGCAACCACACTAACTAGCAGTGGGGGAGTGCCTGGAAATAACTCCTTTGTGGTGGATCCACTAGTAGTGTGACTTGGACTTGTCAAAATCCTTTGCCTCTTCTATATGCCTTGATCACCTAGTGTTTATGTGGTATCTTATATTGTTGTCTTGTGTGTAATTTTTTTTGTAGCACATGTTTACCACTACTAGTACTATTACCCATACCATTGCTACCAAAGGTAGTTCTAGTTGAACTAAGCTCTCCACCATGGGCATGTCCTAGTTGTTATTATATTTGACCATAAGGATGAGGATTTGATGCTCTAACAAATTAACTTGTATACCCTTGGTTTACTTTTTCACCTCCAAGCCCAAGGCCAAATTTATCAATTGGTTTTCTATCCTCTACATTTGTTACCATCCAAGGGCCTTTTCTTTGGGACCCCAAAGGACCGCCTTTATAACCCATTTTTTTAGCTATGGTTGCTCCTAAATTATATGCTTCTTTTGTTTCTTCACTTAAACCAAGTTTTAAATTGACATGGCTTTGTTCTTCTCTATCATCATCACATTCATCATCAGTTTCTTTATCTTCGTATTCATCAGGATGCTTTATATTCCAAAATTTGCTAAACTCGCGATCTTATTTGTTATCGTCATACTCCGCAAGAGCTCTTGTATCACCTAGCTCCTTGCTCATAGACCAAAAGGTAGTAATTTTTTATCATGACCAATTTTTATCTGTAACTTCCTTCTCTAGAGAATCTGGTGTTTTTTATCTACTAGATGGTTTATCACTTTTTTCATAAAAAAATTTGTACCTCTTGATTGTCTTTTGATGCAATGTCATAAATTCTGCTAACAGTTGTTCAAAAGAAATACCATTCTTAGCAGCACTTTTCTCCATTGCAATTTTGACCTCATCCCAAGAGTCCTTGTTTTTCAAGTTTTCAAGCGAGGGTTTACTTTGATGTTGAATTCCACTTGCAACATTCCTATTGGCCACAATCATTTCTTTAATGGTGTCACATGGATGATATTGCTAGTGACAGATATTATCAAAATAAAAAAAATTAAAAGATTATGTACCACACTAAATGCTTTTCTCTCAAATGTGAACCCTCTACATGAAAAAGGTAAAGAAGGAAAAAAGGTCTTCTTTTGTTGACTGGCAAAGTGTAGTTCATCAGTACTCTGCATCTGCCTTACATATTCCAATGCAAAAACCCTTTTTGTCACATATATTGGAAGTTTGTATGGTTGTACTCCCAATCCATAAAATCAGAGCATAGTATATTCTTCCATTAAATATCAATTAGCCAATTGTATTTCTTTTCCTAGTTGAATGCAGTTTCTACATGACATATGAAATCTAGGCATTGGAGTATTTGTAATTGCTTGATGCAATGGAGCCAAAAATTAGTCTACAAAATGACTGTAGTTCCTTCAAGAATCTTGCATCCTTATCTCAGTGGTCCATTCATATACTAGAGCCATTTTCTTTTCCTCAACATTACTATAGGGCTGAATCTAAAGCTTGTTGGTATGAAACATTCCTCTAAATTTGAATAGAAAAAGATAGCACAAGTAGGTTGTGAACCTAAATTTCTTGGTGGAACCTCCTTTAATCATTAAAATTGTTTATACATGGATTCTACAATGTTCTCAATAAAATTATATTTGACATGTGGAACACCATGATGGATATTATATACCATTTCAAGGAGGCTTGCACCCACTTCCAAATTGTTATCCAATCTAAAGAAAAATGCTAGCATGGAAATAGTATCATGAACCCATGGTTTAAAAATATCCAAATCAAAAGGAGGCTTATGATCACCTTTCAATTTGTTTCCATCCTGAACTATTTTATTTAAGAAATATTTTTTCTCCATTTCATCTACTGCTTCATAATTACTAGAAAGATTTTCTAGGTCAATGTGGACATTTCCAAATTCTTCAGTTGTAAACCCCAACACTTTTCCAAGTTCTTTTGCATTAATGGATAACAATTCTTCTTTGCTATCTTTATTAACAATTTATCTTTTCTTATCATCATAATTTTTGGCACAAACCATGATAAATGATGGGTAAAGGAAAACCTCATGTAACATCATGCACCCTAATATAGTTACCCATGGTGCATTGATACTATTAACTTGCATTTTTTTGCAGCCTTATTTTGAGATGAAAATATAAGTTCTGAGGTATGCCTACCATAGGTTTTAGGATCATAAATATCATGGTATTCATTAGTGAAACCTAGGGTTTTAAGTAATTTTGCACAATGTATATTTTTATCTGACATTGCTCTAGTGGTATTGGTGGTAGACATGCTTATACAGTGTGAAATTGTGAATTCCCTATTATTCCTCTTTAATTTTTCTTAATTATTAAATCTCTTAACCCTAAACCAAAACTTCAAAGTTTGACAAAATAAAATTTTAAGAAATTTCAAATGATAGTCATGGAAACTGGATTATTGGAATGGTTTTCTTGGAAGTGGAACTTTGGAACCTAGAACAAGGTGGTGCATTGCAATGAGCAAACTAAAGACTGAAATCTCCTTATGTGCTAACTCTCTCACTTACAAATAAAATCACTTAGCAGTAGAAAGTTCTTTTTTTTCAAACATTAAAGTGAATGATACGTCTACGTGTTGCTTCTAGAGTACACAATTAGTACATGGTTGACAACATTTAAAACAAGCCATTTAGTCCTACATTGACAGCAAATTCTAAACCGTTGATCTTTTTACATCTAACAATTATAGGGTGATTCTGGAGGTTTAAGTTCGCAAGCCTAGAACTCTATGCATTTCATTCTGGAATGCAACAACCATACATCAAATGTTCATCAAACGGTTGAGTAATTTATGATATAAATAATAAACATGTGTTTTAAAGTTGTTTTAAACTTTAATGCACTAGGATTGACATCAAGGCCAAGGGGCCGATCACTTAACATTGCAAATGACTTAATAAAATGAATAATGATACTAGGAACCATGGGAGAAGGTCAATGACAAATTAGAAATCAATAACATTTTGGTAAACCCTACCAAGAGTGACAACTTTCAATGTATAATATTTGTTGTCAATTTGATGGAAACTTTCTTTTTTCATTTGTATTTCTTTATGTTTTTGTTGGCTAACAGATTGGGCACCTTGAGATATCACAATTCCATGTCAAAATTATAGAGTAATAGTTTTAAATTTGCATTGAATAGATTCATAGACACTGAACTCAGAAAATAATTCTTTACTGTAAATAAATAATGAAGAATAAAAAAACAATTTATTTTATTACAATTGAATTACAATGTCAAATTATTACACATTTTTTTAAAGATGAGTGGAGCATGCAAGTGCCAAGCTTCCATCTGGTATAAAAAACATATGTTACTTTACATAGTACAAATACAAATGTAAGCTCCAAGCTTCTGTTGGACCGTTGGTGACAACATAATACAAATGTCTCTCTAAAAATAAATGCATGGGACTTTATGGGCCAACCATGCGCTCTTAAAATAAATGCATGGGACTTTCCCGGTAGGCCATGGGAACTGAGAATAAATGCATGGGGCTTGCCTGGGAAAACATGCTATGGAAAGGGGAGTTGTGAAGATACAAAATGTACTTATCCCCTTTGAGAACCAAAGTCATGCAAAAGATGAGGGGTAGAAAAATTTCTCCCATCTTCTACTTGCAGCCTCCATGCATTGGGATAGTACTTATCTCCATTAGAGATCCTCATCCTAATTGAAAACCTATCTAAGAAGTCAGGTCAACCAAATCAGCTTCTTTCCAATTCCACCCATTCTAAACTTGAAGGAAATTAGTCTTTTACTCTATAACTACATAATTGGAGGTAGGAGAATTTATAGTATCCCCAATAATACTACATCATATTCTTCCTAAATCCTTATTAACCATAAAAAATGAAAACCCTTATGTTACTATCCACTATCACTATACCTATTTGTGGGCCACTAGTTCCACTACCAACCTGATTCATACAAACTAAAAAACCAACTTAATTGATTTGTGTAACTTAAGCCCTACGTGTACAGTTAAAATTTTTAATTTGATTAATGTCTAGCTACATGTAAATTGTACTTCAAGCTAACAAGCTATCAAAATCACCAGTGCCACTCAAACCACAAACGATATGAAATCATTAAAAATATTGTTTCATTAAAGCTATGAGCTATCCAATCAATTGTTTCAAATGTTCATATGGTATTAATCGCCACCTGTAGTATGGCTACCACACTTTCTTCAAAAATATTGAGAATTTCAATTAAATGAAATCTAGTACATCAAGGAATTGAAAAGAGAGAATGAGTGATGAGCGATGAGCCTTGATCTTGCCACATGTCCACATCTAATGGTTCTAGTGTTATTCGAAAGGTTTCAATTCACAAGTCTAGTGCTTCGGAGATTTACCTCTAGAATGCAACTATATCCATCCATTGAAAATTCATCGAACGATCATGGTTATTTTGATTTATGCTAACATTTGGCTGCATATATAGAATATCCTTTGCACATATTTCCTTCATTATTTTGGTTCAAGGATTGTATTATAAATTATTTTATAAGATTGATAATTCAGCCTTGTTTTTCCTTTACATCCCTTGTGTAAAATTTTCTTAAGTTTTTAAGCCCCGGTCCTACATTCTTTCTAGGCATTATTTTCTAAGGTTGATAATTCAGCCTTGTTTGGCCTTTACATCCTTTGTGTAAAACGTTCTTAAGTTTCTAAGACCTAGTCCTACATTCTTCCTAGGTGTTCCCTCTTTTAAAATAAAATTTATGTACATGTATATTTTTGCCACTTAAGTTCTTGTATCACTCATTTCCAAAATCCTTCAACCCATCATGTTCATTACCATGATGAGCGATGAGCCTTGATCTCACCATGTGTTCACATCTAATAGTTCTAGTGTAATTCTAGAGTTTTCAATTCACAATTCTAGTGCTTCAAAGATTTACTTCCATAATGCAACTACAACCATCCATTGAAAATTCATCGAACGTTCATGGTTATATTGATTCGTGCTGACATCTGGCTACATATATGGAATATCCTTCCAACATATTTCCTTCATTACTTTGGTCTAAATATTGTATTATAAATTATTTTATACGATTGATAATTCAGCCTTGTTTGGCCTTTACATCCTTTGTGTAAAATGTTCTTAAGTTTTGAAGCCCTGGTCCTACATTCTTCCTAGCTGGTCCCTCTTTTAAAACAAACTTTATGCACATGCATATTTCTGCCACTTAAGTTCTTGTATTACTCATCGCCAAAATCCTTCAACCCATTGTGTTGATTACCACAATGAGTAATGAGCCTTGATCTCACCATGTTTCCACATCTAACAATTCTAGTGTTATTCTAGAGTTTTCAATTCGCAAGTCTAGTGCTTCAGAGATTTACTTCTGGAATGCAACTACAACCGTCCATCAAAAATTCATCAAACAGTCATGGTTATATTGATTTGCACTGACATTTCACCACTTAATTTTTTTTATTAGTTTGAGATTATGTTTAATTTTCCAATATTTTTTCATATTCATTTGAAAATAGGTTTAATTCGCCAATGAATTTTTTCTTTTCTTTGAAAAAAAGTTTTAATCACCAACAAAATTATTTTTCTATTTTGAAAACAGGTTTAATTTGCCAATGGAAATATTTTCTAGGTTTGAAAATAGATTTTAATCACCAATGAAAATATTTTATTGGTTTAAAAAAAATTACAATTTTCCAAGATTATCCATAGACTTCTAGTGATTAGAAAATATTTTCCAATTGAGATTTTTTTCCCGAAAAACAAAAAAAAATCCACTAAAATTAATATTTTTATCAGGAAGTATACAAGATTCACCGAGATTTTACACCTTCACTTGGGGGGTTTCTTAAAGTTATCCCTTCCTACCATTATTCTATTCTAATAGCTCACAAGGGAAAAGATATAGAAGGAGAATATGAAATGGAAATGAAGGTGATACACTAAGATAGAAATTTGTTTCTTCTTTGATTTAGATTGTTCAATACACTAACAAACCTAATAAGACACATATTCAGACATGAAGGTAAATAAGATTACTCAAACATGTAATAAATAGTTGTGATGATAGCTAGATTTCATTAACATAAGGCATAAAGATAGACTTTACAATAGTAGAATGTAGAATACAGTGTCTACTAAAGAAAACTATGAGAGGAGCCCAAAACAAGAACCCCTAAGATAATACAAGTATTTCTTTTATAGATCAAGATAACTTGGATGAATACAACCTAACCCTAACCCAACTATGGTTAGTATTTAGGATATATAACCAAGGAAAGATCTACTCATGAAATCCATGCTAGAAGGAAAGCTTGGAGAAAACCTAGACCTGCATGCCATACCCCTGCCATAAATATTTTCTTGAAAGTGCATCCAAAGCCCCCCATAAAATTAGGGATATGGGAATGGATTTTTCATAAGGGACCAAACAATAGCAATAAATTAGTATGGGCACCACAAATTCCACTTGTAGAAGTTAGAGAATACATTGAATGCTGTCCTTGAAGCCCAAAAGTTGAAATAGGTAGTTGAGGAAGTGATCTGAGAATTAATGGTGTCACCTAGAAAACACATCAAATCTACAAAATAGTTGGGGCATTGGCCCTGAAAGGAAACCCTTGCATCATTATGAAACCTATAAAATGTGGTGGTCTAATCTTTTGGGAGATAGAATAACCAATTCTCTATGTTTCACTCAAGGAAACCCTAGAGATCTCAATCCAAGGATAGAATAAGGGAAAGAGATCTACTAAAGGTTGTCCTAGGGTGTGATTAAAGGCTAAAAGGGGGTTCACCACCAAGCTAGGGCTTGGAAATACAAGAAATGTAAAGGATATGCAAGACTTATGTAAATGACCTAGAAATGAATTCAAATCAGAACAACAAACTGGAAAAGTACAAAGGTGCACTTGGAAACTGAAGAGGCTTGAATGAGGGTTTGAAATCCTATAAATATTGATTTTTAATGCACACTAGGAATCATACACCAATAGGGGAGATTTAGTCCTAGTTTAGGGTTTCAGGCCAAAACCAGAATCTAGAACTATTGAATCGGGATCTATCAAAAAGTCTAAAAATAGGTATAATGGGACTCATACACCACAAGTGGTGATTTAGTCCAAGTATTAGGGTTGCTCTAAAATTTTGGTATCCTCTAATGCTTTCCTGTAGCTTCCCACCTACCAAATCTCTGGTTCTAAAATACTAAATTTTGCTCGATAAGTGACTTGCTATGATCTTACAAGTAAGGTGACAACTTTGACAATTTGTAACTTAGCAACTTTTCTCCAATATTTCTCTTCAATGAATCTCCAACCTAAATTTACAAATCACACATCAAAGAGAGAGAGAAAAATTATTTTTTTAGTGGATATGTGTTTTCCTTGTTCAAACCCCATTTTGTTAATCAAACCTTGAAATGAAGTCAAATGAAATGAAGGAATGATGAATGAAAAAATATGCAATGTTGCAACTCACCAAACCCTTGAACAAAAGGTTGCTATCTTATATGTAATGGCTAGCATGAATGTACATCCTAACTCTTGCTTGAATGATATGGATCTTAACTTGAATGCTTGCTTGAATCACAAAACCCTACATCAAAAATGTTAGCTCAAAAAAAAACATGATGCATGATGACTTTGACATGATGCTTGATACTTGAATAATGCTCTGAAATGCTTGATAATAACTATTGAATTCTCTTGAATGCTAGAATGTTTGATCTCAAAAGTGCTAGATGACTTGAAAACTCTCTAGGAGAAAATATGTGAAAAGACCTTGTATTTATACTTGTTTATGCCAAATTTCCCAAAATTAGAACACTACAAGCCGACATCATATCTAGGAGAATAAAATCCTGCCAAGGATTTGAATTTAAATTAGTTCTAAGCTAAGTGGGACTCATACGCTAGTTGGGGCATATGAGTCCCATTAGGCTAATCTTGGGACACATTTTTCAATAAATGCTTAGTTTAATGTCAAATTCGGATATAAGCCCTAAAACATAGGTGGGACCCATACACCCAAGGTGGCGGATGAGTCCCAAATCACTAAATTTGGTCCATACAATCCAAAACTGTTAGTTTATGATTGGTCACTTGATATTTGTTAGGATTATCCTCAAAAAGATGCATTAATTAAGGCTTGTGGATGCAAAATAAGGCCAAATAAGGCATAAATAAGCCCAATTTTAGCAGGGAGGGCCCAAACAAGTGTGAAAATATAGAGGGATACATTTTTTTACACTACACATTAAATAGTCTAAAACTCCAAAAAAGAGTATCCTTCATCAGACATCAGGTGTCAGGCCTATAGCATGATGCTTATACATCGTTGGCATTAGACCATTAGATATTGGGATTTGGGTGTACCACTTATCACTTGTTGAAGGAAGGAAAAAAGAAGGAAGTCTGAAAAGGTCACCCTTTTTGAGCTTTGAAGGTCGAGAAGGAGGCTTACACCTTATTGTAGAGATGAAAAGTGTAAAAGAGAAGGTTGAAGCACAATGTCTAAAGGGATTCATCAAGGTCGTAGGTATGAGCTTCCTCTTACCAAAGAAAGTAAGAGGTAAAGGATAAGCATGATGCTTGAAAGGTGAAAGACATTGATACTTTAGGAATGTTTGATTGGAGGAAGCCTTAACGCTTAAAGTAAAAGATGGAAAGTGATAAGATGGAAGCCCATGTTGAACACTTGGAATACTGAGAGGGGGGCTAAATTGGTATTCCTTTAAACCATTCATACATTAGCCATCCAATTACCAAAATATATTTAACCACAATAATGAATGAAATCATGAAACATCCACAAAATCACATGACACATGAACACCAATATTTTTTACATGGAAAACCCAAAAATGGGAAAAACAACAATGAGGGTTAGCTCACAATACATTATATCCAGATATAGTATATTACAGAAATGCTCACTACATGTGGACTCAATGTCCAATTGACTCATTATCCATAGAGAATAATATAGAAGAAATAAGAGGTGGCTCATAGCCTATTTGAACTGATACAATAACATCCATCATATGCTAGATTACAATTTCAATAAAGTACAAAAACTATCTCTACACTGATCTAGATCAATACTCTACTCTACTCTATGTTTGCACACTTTTCAACACAATTCACACAACTTTGAATATATTTGCATCATATATGTCACTTTATGCACATAACTCACATCACACTTGAATTCTTCTCCTAAAACATGGAAATCAATTCATTATTTATATCCACATCAAGTGTAACTTCAATTAGTTCAACCTAATTAGAAGTAACACAAAAAATTAAGCTTTCCATCCTTAAAAGATTTCATCCACAACTCACACCTTAATTCAAAATTCAATTCACCTTAAGATAGGTCAAGATGTACCTATAATATATCTCATGTAGGATAGCAACACTTATTTATCTTTCGCACAACATCAAATTTGTCAGTCAGCCCCAAATAAGACCTCAACATGAAAATTCCATTTGTTTATCCAATTTGTGAAACATGTGACTCAAAACTCGACCTCACTTTGAATTCCTACTCAAATGAAATCTAATATCTTATCTTAAGCATCACAACTCGAATTGATTATACGTGAAGGAATGCAAAATCTCCCACACTCGCATATTGTTCAAAAAGTAGTTGCAATATATAGAGTTAAACTCTATCATTCAACTCTTTCTGAGTACTTCTCTAAACAACAAAAAATATTGGATTTAGATGCATATAATGATCATAAAAAAATTGTTAGAATCACAGAGTGACATCTCAATTCATGGTGGAGTGTGAACCCAAAAACTGACACATTGAACCATTGTACTAGAAGATTTAATACTTAGAAATTTCCCTTTGTAGCTATACTTTATGAACCAACTTATCCTACAAAAAATCCTTCAAAAATGCTTCCAATTCATGCTAAAATGATCCACAACAATGTTGACATCAATGACAACACTAGATCATTACATATCATTCTCATGTTTCCAAATAGCATCATCAATGAAAAACTTCCAACAATCTTTCTCTCTTTATAGCATCACTTCCAACAATCTCCCCCTTTGTCATTGATGGCAACATGCTTACCAGAAACATTCTCCAAAATTTTCATTTCCCCAATATCTCTCCCCAAATAACTTTCCTGAATATATCTCCCCCTTTGACATCAATGGAAAAGGGTGTGCAAAAAAAATTATATATTCCCCCTCAAATGTACACATAGATATAACTAAATGAGTGTGCAAAGTCCCCCTTAGGAAGTTAACCAAAATCTCCTATACTATCTACATATTTTCACAATAATTTGAAAACTTGAAAAAAGCATACAGAATAAAAGTTGTCAACTCGAAGATGTTGACCAATGAAGTTTCTACAAGATGACTTGCCAAGTAGATCCACCTTCTTCCCATTGTTTCTTTGCTAAATTGTACTATGATTCAAGCTTCACCAAGATCTCCTTTCCTTCTTCTAGTGTACAGGGAGTAATATTTATCTTTGAAGTCTTATCTATACTAGTAGGGGCACTTGAGACAAGTATATACTTCATCTTCACCAAGTTCCTTAGCTTCTCAAATTGTTTGATTATTTCTTCTCTTTGGCTCTACAGAGTAAAGTATTTTTCATGTAAGTTCACTAAAGAAGTTCAGGTTTGATCATTTTCATCTTGTATTAGATCATAGGTGTTTGATGAATTGCTTATATGTGTCTCAATTTCATTCATAGCATCCTTTATGCTTTGTGTGGTATCCGATCACTTTCATGCAATACAAAAATAAAGTCTTTTCTTCCTCTTCATAGGCTTGTGCATCCTTCAAACTTTCTTCTACATTTTTGTATATAGATGCACACTTTTTTTTAATGTCCAATAACTTATTTTCTACAAGTAATGCTTCAACTTTTGTTTCAACTTGTTCTTTCAATCTGGGTACATATTCCTTGAAGGAATCAATCAGTAGCTTGAAGTTCTCCATTGTAGGTGGGGAGGAAACAATTTTTTTTAGGTGTTATCTCTTGTACTATCTTTACAGCTTCATACATTAATTCTTTGATCTAATGCTCATGTTGAGCATCATCTTTATGCATATCTCCTTCCATATTTAGATTTGGGGCACTGAGGTCAACCTTTAAATCTTCTTTAGAGATTACACTTATGCTAATTTCCTTTTTCCTTATAGCTTTTTACTTGATTCTTCTTGTAGTTTTCTTTTTCTCTACCTTGATGGCATGGACTATTAGAGGATATTTCTCCATTATCAAAGGATAATCTTTGGACTTCCTCTTTTTACTAGATGTAGTAATTGATCTCCTAGAGATACCAAAGGCTTCTTCTACACTAATATCAACTCTAGGTCTTTCTATAACTACCCTCACTTTTTCTTTTGAGATGCCAATCTCTTTGGCATATGAGGACCTCAACATCAACCTATTTCTTCATCTATGATTTCTTGAGTTTTTGATAAAATTCCATTATCTTTTCTTTATAATTTCCAGACCTTGGTCTATTGGGATCCTTAGGACTATTCAACAACACTTCCACACAGCCAATAACTTCTTCTGACACTTCATAGCCAAGTTTTGGAACCCAAATGGTTCTAGGTTTAGCTACTTCTATTATGAAAATATCAGTAGAGACCATAAAGGTAATTTCATTCATGTATTTCCTTACAACATCTCTCAAAATTCTTTGTCTAATGTTCATTCTTCTTTAAAACATTCCAAAGAAGGTTGGAAGGGAATCACCCCGATCATTCATATCTCCAAGATTACTGATAAAGTCTCTTATCTGGTGTGTAACAGGATTTTCACTCGACCAATTAACCTTTCCAACCATAGGAACTTCCTTTAAAAATTAGAAAACTAAAAATATCACCAATGTGTCATACCTAAATACATGCTTCTTCTTCTTAATTTCCTTTAAGCTCTCCATCAATTATTTCCATAGCAACTCACAGAGGTCATACTCAACATTGTTCTCAATCCTATCCAATGCCACATGAACTGCAGTGGCAGAGACCAAATTATCTTTATAATCTTGACTGTTGGGCTACTTATAGGGTTTACTACACTAGTTTTATCCATTATATCTTTTTTCTTGTTAGATTTCCAAACTAGAACTGGTCCAATGGACCATAAACTAGTGATTTCTCAAATTAATTCCTTTGTAATTATGTGAGGGTCGTCAATCCACATAAACTAATTGTGAATTCTACTTAAGGCCATTTTAATGCACTTCTCTTCATAGCTACATTTTGGAAACCAATGTCACACATTTAATTTATTCTTATTTAGATTATTGTACTCTAGTTTTAAGGTGTAATCATCTCCAACTAACTCATCTATCCATAGGTTCAACAAATTTTTGGAGGAGTGTTCTTCCATATTCCCATGAATGTAATCCCTAGTATCTTCAGTAGGCAGAACCCCAAGAGGTATGTGTGAAAATGCACCTAAGGGATCATCTTCTAAAATTTTCATGAAATATCTTCTAAATTTGGGTTGTGGTCTTTGTGAAACATCTACAACTTCTGGTGTCACCATTGCATTTAAATTTCCTTCAAATGATAATTCCAAAAAAAAAATGAAATCATTTCCAAATACCTTTTTTTCTACTAGACGAAGTAGGGCTTTGAAATTCTGCAACTTGGAGATACTTCAGACTCTTCAACTCAACTTCTTGCTCCTCTAATATCCTTTGAATGCATTTAATGAAATTAATTTATCTTATTAAATATACTTTTAACTCTTCGATTTGACCTAATTTTGCAATAAATGTTGCCAACCATAAAGCTAGTAATCCAAAAAATTGTATGCACAATCATCTTCTCAAGCTCTGTAAATTTATGCATTAGCATATTTCTTTCTACAATATTCTTTAATAGATCAAGCATTCCATTCTTCATGATATATCTTCATGCCAATCCATGACACCACATATAGGAAATGGGGTTACTTAGTTTTATGTCATTGTTCCCCCTAAGCTAATGCCTTGGTTCAATTCCTGAAGGAATTATCTGCACCAGAGGGTGGTATAGATCCACTTATAGTCTTTGGTTCTTCCTTTTTCTTAGGCTCCTCTTTATTTCTCCATATCCTTTACATTCCCTTATTTACTTCATCTGGATCAATCTTTTTGACTGGTTCATTCTTGTGTATTGGATCATCCTTCCCTATGTTTCTACTTCAACATTTTTTAGCAATATGTCATGGCCTACTATAATTTTTGCATATGATATTTCTTTGAGCTTTATTCCTTCCATTCATTTTGAATCTATATTGATCGGTTTTGTGTCCAAATCCATAGCATACATAACAATAACCTTTGAAAGATTGAATCATTCTACCATTGTTGTATCCATTCATCATTTGACTTCTGCATTCATTTTCTCTATGTCCAAATTTTTTATATGTAAAACACTGACCAATAAAAGATGGAACATTCTGATTCATTCTTCTTCTACACTTTGTTTCCCTATGTCCATATTTATTGCAAGGATAACAAAAATCATTGAAATATGGGTACCTTTGAGAATTTGGTTGTCTGATAGGGGGTCTTCTAGCATTAATTCTTTGATTTTGGAACTTGCCATTGTTCTTCTTGTCTTCAATATTCTCTGATTCACTAATCTTCTTTGTATTAGGTGTATGATCTTCTTTTGAGCTTTCTCCTTTTTCAAGTCCCAAACCACTTTTGTCTTTAGATGCTTTCTGACCTACAATCAACTCATCAATAATTGTAGAACTTGTCTTGAATTTTTCCTCATGATTTCTTGCTTTCTCTAGATATCATCTTGGATTCACCACTTCTTGTTCAAGCCTAAATGCATTCATTAGATTTTCTTTCCACCATTTCCTTTAGACCATCAATATTTTTCTTTTCTTTCAATTGCACTTTCAATCCGGTGATATTCTCATTTGTTTGTTTCAATTGTTCATTGACTTTCTTATGCCTTTCTCTAGACTTCTTGATCTAATCCCTTAATTTTTTGATACATTCATTTGTCTCTTTAAGATTCTCCTTCAAATCTCTATTTTCACCTTCAACATTGTTAAGATCTTCTAGAACAACTTTGATTTCTCCATCTTTTCCAAGAATGAAATATTCTTCTATATATCCAATAGCAAGAATCTCTTTTGGAGAAATAGGAAACTTTCTATCAACCATGTGTTCAAACTCCAAGATATTCCTAAAGCAATCAAGTTCCTTCCAGGGATCCAAGCTCTAATACTAATTATTGAACACCTAGAATACTAAGAGGGGGGTGAATCAATATTCCTTTAAACCATTTAGAAATTAGCCATCCAATTACCAAAACATATCTAAATTCAATAATGAATGAAAGAATGAAACATCCACAAAATCACATGAAACATGAACACCAAGATTTTTCACGTGGAAAACCTAAAATGGAAAAAACCACGGTCAAGGTTAGCTCACAATATATTATATTTGGATATAGTATATTATAAAAATGCTCACTGCAAGTGGACTCACTATCTGCAGAGAATAAGATAGAAGAGATAAGGGGTGGTTCACAACCTATTTGAACTAATATAATAACATCTATCATATGTTGGATTACAGTTCCAATGAAGTAGAAAAACTATCTCTACACTAATTTGGATCAACACTCTACTCTACTCTGTGTTTGCACACTTTGCAACACAATTCATACAACTTTGATTATATTTGCATCATATATGTCACTTTACACACATAACTCACATAACACTTGCATTCTTCTCCTAAAACAATGAAATCAATCCATTATTTGTATCTACATCAAGTGTAACTTCAATTAGGTTGGCCTAATTAGAAGTAACACACAAAATTTGTTGGAAATTGTGTCTCAACTTGTTGGCTTGTATCTCTGTTCAAGTCTTCATTGTCGGCCGATCGTTGGAGTTCCTAAGTTTGTAACTTAAGTCATGGGGTTCTAAAAGTTTCTAACTTGGCAACAGTGTGTTGGTCATGGCATCAGTGTTTTATATAACTTAAGAAACTTGTCGCGGAGTTTGGAAGTTTTGTAACTTTCCGATTGACCAATCTCCTTCATTGTCGCAACATTTGGGAATTTTCTAACCAGTAGTGGGAGTTATGAAGTTTTTTTTCTCTTTGACTGGGCGACAATGGTATCGGCTTATCATGAGGATCAGTAAATTTGTAACTTGTATGCAGTGGTTATGAATTTAACATTTTGAGTGACGCGCCAATGAGTGTTCACTTTGGCGGGGCCATGTCGATGGCTGGTTTGACCGTGGTTGTACGAGTGAGTTGGTAATCAAAAGGGATAACTTGTGGATACCTAAATTCTTCAGGATTTTGTTTATAAACTAATGACTATTAATATTTTGTGCCAATGTGGGATAATGTTGACGGTTGATCTTCTTGGCGGTTGAGTGAACCGAATCAGTTTGGAAAATAAATTCCTGGAAATCAAAGGGTTGAAGTGAATATAGCAAGCAATCTGATTGGGATTGTGTGTAGAAAAGGAAGAAAAAGTTTGGCATAGGTTGAGTGGACTCTATGTTGAAAGAACATTGTAACAATGTTACGATTGACTATGGTTAGCCGATTGTAATGTTGCTGTGTAATATCAGAGAACTAATACCTATGAAGGAGGGATCTATAACTTTATTGTAATTTTTTTTACTATGAATAAAGTGACTTCTCTTTGGTGGTGGTTTTTTCTCCTAAAATGGTTTCCCCACGTAAATCAGGTGTCTATTCTTTGTTGAAATTATTGCCTATTCTTTTATGTGTGAATCTTAATGCTCTGTAATTTTGAAATTAAATGTACTACATTATTTCCCTATGAATTTACATTAGGAAAGCAATTTTGCACTAGAGTCTTTCCTTTAAAGTGGTATCAAAGCCTGGCCAGTTGTGTTATCCTTGTGGGTTGGTTGGGTTTTTTGTGTCATTTTTGTTCAGTGGGAATCTTGTAGAAGTCTAGTAATTGTCAAATTACAGATTGAGATGGCACTAGCAAGTACATCTGGAAAGATTGAAATTGATAAATTCAATGGCAACAATTTTGAGTTGTGGAAACTCAAAATGGAAGATCTGTTGGTTGATTGTGACCTTCGGATGGTTGTGTCTGGAACAAAACCTTCTACCATGAAGCAAGAAGATTGGGATCTTGCAGATCAAAAATCAAAGGAACTGATAAGGCTCTGTTTGGTAGACTCTGTTCTTCTTAATGTGTATGAACAGAAGACTGCAGCCTCATTGTGGAAAATACTTGGAGATATTTATCAGGACAAGTCCTTGGTAAACAAGGTGTTCTTGAGGAAGAATTTGTATTCTTTGAAAATGCAAGAAGGAGTGTCTGTTGCTGATCACTTGAATACTTTTAACATGTTTATTGCTCAGTCAACATTTGTGGGTGTGAAGATTGAAGAAGAAGATCGTTGTATGTTGTTGTTATGTTCTTTTCTTGATTCTTGGGATCACTTGGTGATGGCCATTGGGAGTACAACATCCACTTTCAAAATGGAATATGTTGTTGCTTCTTTGTTATCAAAAGAAATGAGAATAAAATATTTAGAGATGGAGAAGGAGGCTCTTGTTTTTTGAGGCCGATTGAAAGAAAAAGGCAAGGACATGAAATCCAAATCAAAATTAGAAGGGAGATCAAAGTCTCCTGGAAAAAATTCTAAGGTGAAGTGTTGGAACTATGGGCAGCTTGGTCATGTATGAAAGGATTTCAAAGAGGAGAAAAATAAGAAGAATAAGAACTCTTCTGACAATGATTCTTCTCAGAGCGAAGTGGATGCCTTCATTGCAACCTTGGCAACTTAGGCATTAGATGATGTTTGGCTGATTGATTCTGGAGCATCTTTCCACATGGCATCTCATAGAGATTGGTTCAAAAAGTATGAAAAATATGATGGTGGAAAGGTGTACTTGGCAAGAAATTCATCCTTAGATATATTTGATCGTGGAAGAGTCAGAATTTGGTTCCCTGAAGGGTGAAGGGAATCAATGATGTTATGCATATACCAATTTTGGCTCAAAATTTACTTTCTGATAGTAGGTCGAATGATGTTGGTGTACAGGTATCTTTCTCTATTGGTGTTTGTAAGATGAAAAGAGGCTTTATGTTATTGGCAAAGGGTGCTTGAACTAGTACTTTGTATAAGTTGGACACAAATGAAGTTCAATGCAACAGTGCTTTTGAAAAACCATGTAAATCTATAGGGAAAGAGGTGATTGTTTCAGCAGGAGATAATTCTTCAGAGATGAAGCTTCCTACTGAGAAAACAATGTTGTGGCATCACAAGCTAGGCCACATTGGAGAAAGAGATTTAAAAACCTTGAAAAATAAAAGCCTAGTTGAAGGGAGTGATGACTGTAACCTTGAATTCAAATTTTGTGAGCATTGTATATATGGTAAACAACACCATGCTTTAGTTTATTCCAATCCTCATAAATCTTCTGGTATACTTGATTATATTCATTCTGATGTGTTTGGTCTAGTAAATGTTCCTTCATTATTGAATTCTAAATATTATGTTTCTTTTATTAATGACTATTCGAGAAGGAAATTTGTGTATTTTTTAAAGAGTAAATCAGAAGTGTTTAGTTGTTTCAAGGAATTTAAAAACCTTGTGGAAAATCATACTAGAAGGAAAATAAAATGTTTAAGGACTGACAATAGGGGTGAGTTTTTTTCTAATGAGTTTGAAAGGTACTATAAAGATCATCGAATTAAAAGACATAAGACTACACGCTATACTCTGCAGCAAAATGGAGTTGCTGAAAAGTTCAACAGGACAATGATGGAAAGAGAATGAAGTATGTTGAGTAGTGATGGATTGGAGGAGAAGTTTTGGGATGAGGTAGTTGCAACAGCATGTTATTTATTAATTTTTTCTCCTAATTCTTCTCTTGTTGAGAAGACACCTTTGGAAGCATGGTTTGGTAAGAAGCCCTCTCTTAGACACATTAGATTTTTTTGCTGTGAGGCATATGCATATGTGCTGAATGAAAAAAGATCTAAGTTGGAGAACAAAGTTTTTAAATGTATATTCATTGGCTATAGTGCTAGCATAAAAGGATACAAGCTTTGGAACCCTGTGACTGAGAAGGTTTTGTACAACAGAAATGTTATTTTTCATGAGCTGAAGCCTTCTACTTTGGATCTGTAGTCAGAGATAAAATCAGAAAATAAAAAGGATGTAGTTTAAATTCCTCCTACACTAGATAAAGAGGAATT
This sequence comes from Sequoia sempervirens, assembly GCA_007258455.2. Lineage (NCBI taxonomy): Eukaryota > Viridiplantae > Streptophyta > Pinopsida > Cupressales > Cupressaceae > Sequoia > Sequoia sempervirens. The sequence continues at coordinate 45,872,497 of VDFB02047397.1, read as the reverse complement.
AAAAATTCAAAATGTACATGAATCTGAGGAGAGCTTGAGCAGTTATGAGAGTTCTAAAGAAGAACAACAACCTCAACCTCAACCCTTGAGGAGGTCAACACATGAAAGAAAGAAACCTAATAGGTATGGGTTTTCTATGTTAGATTCTACTTATGCCTATGCTTTGATTACTAACACTGATGAGCCTAGGACTGTTAAAGAGGAAATTAATATGCCTGATGCAAACTCTTGGTTAGAAGCCATGAATGAAGAAATGGCATCATTAGAAAAGAATGACACTTGGATTTTGGTGCCCTTTCCTGAAGGCAGAAAAGCTATTAGTTGTAAATGGGTATTTAAAAAGAAAATAGGTTTGGATGGAAGTGTTGAAAAGTATAAGGCAAGGTTGGTTGCGAAAGGTTATTCCTAGGTAGAGGGAATTGATTATGGAGAAATATTTTCTCCTGTAGAGCTCTAAGATAACATCTATTAGATTTCTTATGTCACTTGTTACTTAGCGTATGACTTAGAGATTGAACAGATGGATTTGAAGACAACATTTCTTCATGGTGATCTTGAAGAAGAAATTTATATGTCCTAGCCTAAGCACTATGTGGAAAAAAGTAAAGAACATCTGGTATGCAAGTTGAAAAAATATTTGTATGGATTAAAACAATCTCCTAGAATGTGGTACTAGAAGTTTGACACATTTGTTTTTTCTTTGAGATTTTTAAGATCAAAATTTGATCATTGTGTGTATTTTAAATCTGAAAATGATCGTGTCTTAGTTATTTCCCTATATGTGGATGACATGTTGTTCATTGGGAATAGTAAGCTTATGATTTTGATCTAAAATATCAGTTGTCTGCAAAGTTCAAAATGAAAGATCTTGGTGCAACAGGTATATTCTGGGGATGGAAATAACCAAGGACAGAAAGAGTGGAAAACTTTGGCTCAGCTAGAGTAAGTATATTAACACTATTCTGGAGAGATTTAGTATGATTGATTGCAAGCAGCTAGTTGTTCCAGTTTTGCAGGGAATGAAACTATCTATTGAAGATTGTCCAAAATATCCTACTAAGATGGAGAGCATGACCAGAGTGCCTTATGCAAGTGCAGTTGGCAGCTTAATGTATGCAATGGTCTGCACAAGGCTAGACATTGCCCAAGCAGTGGGAATTCTTAGCCGGTTTATGGAAAATCCAGGAAGGCCACATTGGGATGTTGTGAAAAGAGTTTTTAGATATTTACAAGGTACATCACAGTACGCTTTGCGTTATCATGGTAACTCGATTGGATCACGGAATTCTCTCAGCATTAGAGGTTATGTGGATTCTAATTGGGAAGGGGACCTTGACAATCGTAGATCCACCAGTGGATATATTTTCATGTTGAATGGTGGTATAATTAGTTGGATGAGTAAGCGGTAGGTTGTAGTCACTCTATCCACTACTAAAGCTAAATACATAGTAGCAACACATGCTTGCAAAGAAGCTATATGGCTTAAACATTTGTGTTCTGATGTTGGGTTCAGTACAAGGAAAATTTTAATTTGTTGTGATAGTCAGAGTGCTATTTGTTTGGAAAAAAATATAACTTTCCATGCCAGAATGAAACACATTGATGTGTAGTATCATTTTGTATGAGATATGGTGGAGGATGGAAAGGTTTGTTTAGAAAATTTGGATACTCTGAAAATTTTTGTAGATGCATTGACAAAGCTTGTGAGCACGGACAAGTATAGTTGGTGTGTTAGTTCGATGGGCCTTGGAGCCCATGAACTTCATTAACTTCGAGTTTGGAGGAAGCCAGTAAGTCTTCAAGTGGGAGATTGTTGTAAATTGTGTCTCAACTTGTTGGCTTCTATCTGTGTTCAAGTCTTCATTGTCATCTGATCATTGGAGTTCCTAAGTTTGTAACCTAATTCACAGGGTTCTGAAAGTTTCTAACTTGGTGATAGTGTGTTGGTCGCAGCATCGGTGTTTTCTGTAACTTAAGAACCTTATCGTGGAGTTTGGAAGTTTCATAACTTCCCAACTATCTGATATCCTTCCTTGTCATGGCATTTGGGAATTTTTTAACCAGTAGTGGGAGTTATGAAGTTTGAGCTTTCTCCAACTGAGCGATAGTCGTATCGACTTGTTGTAGGGATTGGTATATTTGTAACTTGTATGCAGTGGTTATGAAGTTAACATTTTGAGCAATGTGCTGATGGGTGTTCACTTTGGTGGAGCCATGTCGATGGTTGGTTTGACCACGGGTGTATGAGTGAGTTGGTAATCAAAAGGGCTAACTCGTGGATACCTAAAGTTTTTGGGATTTTGTTTATAAACTAGTGACTGTTAATATTTCATGCCAATGTGGGATAATGTCGATGGTTGAGCTTCTTGGCAGTTGAGCGAACCAAATCAATTTGGATAGTAGATTCCTGGAAATCAAAGGGTTGAAGTGAATATAGCAAGTAGTCTAATTGGGATTGTGTGTAGAAAAAGAAGAAAAAAATTGGCGTCAATTGAGCGGACGGTATGTTGAAAGAACATTGTAACAGTGTTGTGATTGACTATGGTTAGCCGATTGTAATGCTACTGTGTAATATCAAAGAGCTAATACCTATGAAGGAGGGATTTGTAACTTTATTATAATTTTTTTTACTATGAATAAAGTGACTTCTCTTTGGTGGTGGGTTTTTCTCCTAAAAGGGTTTTCCCATGTAAATCAGGTGTCTATTCTTTGTCAAAATTATTGTCTATTCTTTTATGTGTGAATCTTAATGCTCTATAATTTTAAAATTAAATGTACTCCTACATTATTTCCCTATGAATTGACATTAGGAGAGTGATTTCTACACTAGAGTCTCTCCTTACAAAATTAAGCTTGTTGTCCTTAAAACATTTCATCCACAACTCGTGCCTTAATTCAAAATCCAATTCATCTTTTAAGATAGGTCAAGATGGACCTATAATAGATCTCACATAGGATAGCAATAGTTATTTATCCTTCGCACAACATCAAATGTGTCAGGTTGGCCCCAAATAAGACCTAAACACAAAACTTCCATCTGTTTATCCAATTTTTCAAATGTGTGACTCAAAAATCGATCTCACTTTGAATTCCTAATTAGCCAACATTTGCAATCTTATCTTAAGCATCACAACTCAAAGTGATTATCCACAAAGGAATGTGAAATCTCCCACACCAACATACTATTCAAAAAGTAGATGCAATATACAAAGTTGAACTTTCTCATTCAAATATTTTTGAGTACTTCTCTAAACAACATGAACTCTTAGATTTAGGTACATATGATTATCATAAAAACACTATTAGAATCATAGATTGAAATCTTAATTCATGGTGGATTGTGGACCCAAAAATTGATGCACTAAACCACTATACCATGAGAGATTGATAAGGGTTAAATGATAAGGCTGGAGGATGAAATTCGAAACACTTGGGGAGATAGCAGGAGAAAGGGTGAATGAGAGGAGGTATGTTGGAAGACAAGGAAACAAATACCTGAAATATCCAAAACTTGGGACTTAGCCAATTTTAAGAACCTCCTCAAGGAAAATTCATCTAAGATGGCCCATATGGTATCTCTCAGGTCAGTTATCAATGATGGGTCATCAAGGGTGGCATGAAATGTCAACAAGACTCTTGGAGTCTTTGGTTAAAGTGTTGATTTTACCCTCTTAATAAGAGAATTTTTTTGGTGTTGTGCTATGATGAACTCTTAATTGTACAAAAAAAAAATTGCATGATACTATTAGATCATGATGTCATGTTTGGGTTCCTAATTTTATTTTTGGGTATTTGGTAGTGGTCTTGTTAGTTATCTTTGTATTGAGTACCTTGGTCATGTTCTTGAGAGCTTCACGTGAGTGTAGTGTTGCATTTGGAGTTTAGCATGGATTGATCAGTTCTAGATTCTCATGGATACTTCGAGACTTGGGTGAGGTAGTTGTTGTGTTTTAGAAAAAATTCTAAGGGGCATTTCACCTAGATATGGACATTAATTCATGATGGACCTAAGAGTATGTTATTCTTGAATAAAGTCTATGAGACTTGGTATATCTTGGAGGAGCAATCTCATTCCCCACTGTTGGTCTACTAGATAGATAATCATCTAAAAGATATAGCCCATTCTTTTTTTAGATGTATTATGTTTTGTGCTTTGTCTTCTCATATGGATAGATCTTGAGCTATGCATTATAGTTTTGGAGGGTTCATTTTATGAGTGTTCAACATGTTTATCTCCTTGGATATTTGTTTTGATTCATGAGAGTTTTTTTTTTATGAATAGGCAATTATCTATATTAATTATAAAGATAAAAATACATATTCACAAAAAAAAATTGGTGGTAAGAAGGCACACCTTGAGAGTCACATGGGAAGCACCCAGAAAAAAAAAAAAAACAATCACTTGGACCTAGCTCAAAATTCTATGATTACAGATATAAAGGAAAAAGTCCATTAAGTAGCCAAAGTAGTGCTAACAGACCCAGAAGGGTCTCTTTCATCCAATTTTTTCCCCCATACATCAATGGTGTCTAGAGTGACATCAGGAGGACCCCAGCCATCATCATCTTCTTTTTCTTTATCTTTATCTTTTATTTTCTTGTGTCAAGGAAAGATTGCAAGTGCTAGATGTAGAAAACATTTTCCAATTTTTGGCCAACCAAAGTCGCTACCAAGAACATTATTAGAGGCCACCCAGAACCTCCACTGCTACTCCCTGCCACACCTCCAAAGGGCCACCCCAGGTCAGCCCACGAAGGAGGAGAATGAGACCATCGAGGAGGGTGATATCCATGCTGAGAAGGAGGTTGAGAGTGGGGGTGAGCAAAGACACTCCACCATCAGCCCCAAGAGGGCGACCAACCGTGGGAGGAAGTGGGCGAAGCAAGCACCCAAGCCGCAATACATAGGGCATTATCCCAATGATCCAGAAGCACCTAGAGGTGAGACACCTCAAGTGCAACTTTATTGCCTTGAACTTGAATTTGAAAAATCACATTATCTGAGTAAATGATCACTTTAGAATACAAAGAAACATTTTTCATCCATTTGGTTGTGAGAAAATATGTAGGAATTTCTATCTTTCCAAATATTGAAGAGGATTTCCACCCTGAAAGTGTGCCAAAGCTAGGTGTATTTAGCAGGAAGTTTGGGTGAATCCCCCAGCAGAACAATATGTTAGGAGAAGGGCTCCAGTTTGAAAGGCCAAAAGAAGTCATGAATCCAATTCTAAAACTACTGAGCTTTGGTACAAAACTAGAAGAGATGATTAAAACACTTAGCTTGCCCACAAAACGGGAACCAAGGGTCTTGGACCCCCAAGTGAACAAGTCAAGACCCCATAGGTAAGCCTTGGAAAAGAATACACCAAGCAAAGTGGATGAGTTTAGGCTCAACACTTGCAGACCAAGTGGCAAAGAATATTTTGTGGCAAATATGAGCAGAAGACTAAAGATGTCACCTTTGGTTCAAACTTTCAATCATTGGAAAGTGTGGCGAAATCCACATATAACCAAGCCTAGGCTTATAATTCCTAAAAGAAGTGTCTGGGTACCACTTTTGGTCTTTCCACGAGGGCTTGGACCCACGAATTCCAACCTTATGCAGCATATCTATAGGAATAGCATTCACCAAACTATCATAAGTATCATGGTCCTAGTTTTGAAGACTGTAGAGAGCATGAAAATCTTTCCTTGGCATAATACACATTGTGGGTCTATGAAACACATGTTGCAAGGTATGAATACCTTTCTTGTGGAATCTTAGAGCCTTAAGCTAAGGTGATTTGGCCAATGGTTGACCATTATTGGTGAAAAGAGGAAACCACCAAATATTCTATTGATTGAGCAAAAACCCATCACATAAACTAGAGCAGACCCAATGAAGCCAAGGATTAAGAACTTCCCAGGCTCTCCCAATGCTCTTGGCCATGAAATTTCCTACAATCTAGACTAGTTCCTTCATAACCAAAAGGGTTTGGAAACCAATCCCCTTCCAAGATGTCTGTGAACAGGAAATCCGGACTAAATGAAATTCTTGAGGATAATTTTATAGGCTTCATCTTTAGTAAGGGCTCTGATTATCCACTTTGCACACAAGGCAGTCTTGTGTCATTGAGTGGAGAGCAAACCAAGCCCTCTAAAGTCTCTAGGTAGGTAGCAAAACTCCCAAGCAACATGGTGAAACCCTCTATGGGTCTTAGTAGAGGCCCAAAGAAAGTCTTGTAACAACTTTTCAAGCTTGGCTTAGGTAGCTTTCAAAGGATCCCAACAAGAGGAGTAATAAACATATGAAAGAGCCAAGATCTTAGAGCACACTTGGAATTTCCCTGCCAAAGAAAGAAGCTTGGTAATCTAGTAAGCCAGCTTTTGCTCAATCTTAGAGAGAACAGTTTTCCACAACTCAATTGGAGAATCCTAGAAGGCAAAGGGAATGCCTAGAAACTAAAATATTTCCCCTGACCCAATCCATTTCCAATTGTAATGCTAAAACTAGTGAGGAGTGGGAAGAATAGACTACCTATATCATAGTGTTTTATGCCATTGAATGGAAAAACTAGACACATGACAAAAAATGTTAAGATAATCAAGAGCCACCTTAATATTAATTTCATCCTCCAAAAGGGTGAGGAATGATTCATTAGCAAAATGGCCATTAACAAAATGACCTTGGGAGTTAGTCAAGGAAATGCCTCTAACACATTGTTGAGAAAACTCATTGGCAAGCAAATAGCTAAATCCTTTAGCAGCAAGCACATAAAGAGAAGGAGCAAGTGGACATCCTTTCTAGATGGAGAAAAATAAGTTGAAGGCAAGAGATTGGTGGCCATTAAAGGTGATGCAAGCAGAGGCATTTGAGAAAATCATTTAGACAGCCTCAATGAAGTTAGGCCCAAACCCCAAGGCTTTCAATATGGCAAGAATGAAAGGCCACTCAATGCAATTGTAGGCTTTAGCAAAATCAATTTTAAGAAAAATGGATTTCTAGTCTAAATGCTTGACCTAATCCATACCTTCCCACATGGGAATAATGTTATCTAGGATAAATATGGATTTAATAAAGCTTGATTTCTCTAGGTACACAATTTGAGGTAGAAGATGGTGGATCTTCAAAGCCAAGGCTTTTGCTATGATTTTATAAGAGACATTAAGGAGTGTGATAGGTCACCATTTGCAAATATCCTTGGGATCTCTTGGCTTAGGTATGAATTTAATATTTCCTTTATTAATTATGCTACCAAGGGTTTTGGAATGAAATGCCTCTAGATAGAATTTATGTAAGTCTTGCCCAGAACAGTCCCAAAGAGCCTTGTAAAATTCACACAGGAAGCCATCAACACCCAAGGCCTTGTCATCCACCATGGTATAAATAGCTTCCTTCAAGTCTTCAACAGTGATAAATTGCTCACAAAAGGATTTATGGGTTGGAGATAGCCTATTTGGCACAACAACAAGACAATCCTGAAGGGCTTGATGTCTCTCTAGTGTGTACTCTTGAGTAGTGAAAACTTGTTCATAATGCCTAACAAAGCCCTAGAGAATGTCAGGTAGCTTAGAAAGTACCTAGGTTCCTTCTTTAATTTTTTTGATGCCAGGAGATGAGTGTCTGGCATGTAGGGATAGAAAAAACTCTTTGGAGCCATGGTTGCCAATTTTCAACCAATGTAGTTTGGCTTTGATTTGTGCACCTTTAGTAGCATAATTGTCTGCAACTTGCTTTTTGTGCCTTAGTTCCACCAACCTAACTTGTAATGATGGGGAGAAATGGCTAGCTACTAGAGCCTTAATGGTTGAATTCAAGTTAGCTATGGTAGCCTCATAAGACCGACAGTGGAAAATGGCTAACTGACACCCATTAATATGGAGAAATCTTTCCATGCAAGTGATAGCATCATTCCACCAATTAATCCAACCTCTATTGTGAGGTGGCCTATACTTCAAATTCAAAACCCTATGAATGTAGGCTAGTGTGGGTTAATGACAGAGCAAAGACGTGTTCAAAAAGAACTAAGTCTTGTAGGCATGAGGCTGTCTTGTCTCCTATTCAATGCAAAAAGAAATGGGGAAATGATCTAACAACGTCACATCCACTAATGGCTTAACTGGGAGTGAAGAGCTATCAAAAGAGAAGAAAGATTGAACCGAGATCATGGAACAATCAAGGTGCTTAAATATCCTATCAGATCTAGCCTGGTAATTACACCAAGTGTTTCACAGGGAATGAGAATGGTGGTGGCCAATATTGGGATCAAAAACACCCAATTTATTTCATATGTAAAACCATGCCTCTCGTTCGCTAGCTGCCCATCTAAATGTCAGAGTACCATCTTTATCATACACCATCTCAACCATATTGAAATCCCCACACAAAATCCAAATAGCAACTAGCAATGAATTAGCAATCCATCGCCAAAGCAGAGAGTGTTCTACAACATCATTAGAAGTATACACATTAATAATCCCAAAAGAATGATTATCAATGTTAAGGAGAATCTAGATGAGTCGATGTGTGGGGTTAGACCCATGGTCAACCACAAAAGCATGCCACCGTGGGGAAAAAAGGGTGAAAGTTTTTCCATGTCTAGCTTCATGATCAGTACAAAACATTTTATTGGTTGGCCAAATAGATTGACAAGCCTACGTGAGCAAAAACCCAGAGATTTTAACTTTTTAGAGACAAAGCACTTCAATACTAGCATACTTCTGCAAAGTATCCCTAACAAAATACTTCTTAAAGAGGTCTATCAAACTTTGAATGTTCCATGAGAGGAAATTCATGAGTGAAAATCCTCCATATCATCAGTGTCTGGCTCCACATTCAAAGTAGAGAAGCAATTCTACAAAAACTATGGCAGAACTAACCCAATTTGAATGATTGGAGAAGAAAATATCCATTTCTCCTACACATATTCTCCTTCTTCTAGAGGTGAAAAAGGGCGGTGAGTCTGCCTTTGAGCTCCCAACATGGGAGGAGATGTAGTCAGTTGTGCTATCATGACAGCAGGAAGCTAAGGCATAGCCTTAGGCCTAGGCCACGTTGGAATATTGTTAGACCCTACCTAGGCTTCTTTCCCCTTCGCTAAAGGGTTTGAAACATCTTTAGTTGGCTCAAGGACTTTGGAAATCGTCCTAGAGCAACTACACTTGTTTTTACAGTTTGTAGTCGTAGTCCATTTCTCATCAAGTTTGGTAGCAAAATTATCAGCTTGACGAGGCTTTTTAGACTTTTAAAGCAAAGGAGTATGAGGAACTGCCAAAGGGCGGTCCTTAATCTTGTGATCTACAAACTGACATCTATAACACATGTTCAGAAGATTAAAATAAGTGACCTTCTAGGTATGCTAGAGATCTCCAATGTAAATATGAATGGACTCCTTCAAATCCTATGAAAGGTCCACTTCAACACAAACCTGTTTCTATGGTCAGGCCTGAGAAAACCTATCTAGCTCAATACTATTGTGCATGTTTTGCACAAACGCCCCGCCATAGGCAGGGACCCCCTTTTTTCCCTCCCGATAGGCTGCTTTGCTCCTGTCTTGTTTTGTGTGCCCCATTTTCCAAGCCCAAATTGGTCATGTGCCTTCAAACAATCAAATCCCCCTGACCAAATTCACCTACTTGGGGTTTTCAAATCTAGTGAAAAACAAAGTCCCCCATCCCTTTTTTGCCCTTTATCTTATTCCTACTGACTTGGTCCCTGATCGCTCAGTCCGCTTTCCACATTTTTGACTTTGGGGACAAGTTTTTGGTGGATTTGGGATGTGTTTGTGGTTTCTAAGTGAACTGCCAAAGTTTCGTCAACGTTCTATTAAGTTTCGGTGGTTTTAGAACTTTCCCTCCAGAACTCCCTTCCTCTTTAGCTGTTTTGGAAACATTTGAGGACCCCACTAGTCCCGTTTCCACATTTTTACTTTGGGGACAAGTTTTTGGTGGATTTGGGATGTGTTTGTGGTGTCTAAGTGAACTGCCAAAGTTTCGTCAATATTCTGTTAAGTTTCGGTGGTTTCAGAACTTTCCCTCTGGAACTCCCTCCCTCTTTGGCTATTTTGGAAACATTTGTGGACCCCTGCTAGTCCGGTTTCCACATTTTTTACTTTGGAGATAACTTTTTGGTGGATTTGGGATGTGTTTGTGATGCCTAAGTGAAATGCCAAGGTTTCGTCAACGTTTTGTTAAGTTTCGATGGTTTCAAAACTTTCCCTCTGGAACTCCCTCCATCTTTGACTGTTTTAGAAACATTTGTAGACCCCTACCGGTCCAGTTTCCACATTTTTGACTTTGGGGATAACTTTTTGGTGGATTTGGGATGTGTTCCTAGTGCCTAAGTGAACTACCAAGGTTTCATCAACATTCCATTAAGTTTCAGTGGTTTCAGAACTTTCCCTCCGAAACTCCCTCCCTCTTTGGCTGTTCTGGAAACATCCATGGACCCCTGCCAGTTCGGTTTCCACATTTTTGACTTTGGGGACAACGTTTTGGTGGATTTGGGATGTGTTTGTGGTGTCTAAGTGAACTGTCAAGGTTTCATCAATGTTCTGTTAAGTTTCGATGGTTTCAAAACTTTCCCTCCAGAACTCCCTCCCTCTTTGGCTATTTTAGAAACATCCGTGGACCCCTATCAGTCCGGTTTCCAAATTTTTGACTTTGGGGATAAATTTTTGGTGGATTTGGGATGTGTTCATGGTGCCTAAGTGAACTGCCAAGGTTTCGTCAATGTTCCATTAAGTTTCAGTGGTTCATAACTTTCCCTCCGGAACTCCCTCCCTCTTTGGTTGTTTTGGAAACATACGTGGATCCCTATCGGTCCGGTTTCCACATTTTGGACTTTGGGGACAACTTTTTGGTGGATTTGGGATGTGTTTGTGGTGCCTAAGTGAACTGCCAAGGTTTCATCAATGTTCCATTAAGTTTCAGTGGTTTCAGAAATTTCCCTCTGGAACTCCCTCCCTCTTTGGCTATTTTGGAAACATCTATGGACCCCTGCCGGTCCGGTTTCCACATTTTTGACTTTGGGGACAATTTTTTGGTGGATTTGGGATGTGTTTGTGGTGCCTAAGTGAACTGTCAAGATTTTGTCAACGTTTCGTTAAGTTTCAATGGTTTTAGAACTTTGTCCCCATTTGGCTATTTTAGAACATCCGTGGAGCCCTGGCGACCCAACCTCCGGGACCCGACCCCTCTGTGGCCGTTTTTGAGACTCCATCCCTCCATGGCTTTTTTGGAACATCCGAGGAGCCACGATGACCTGGCCTCCGGGACCTGGCCCCTCCGTGGCCGTTTCCAGGACTCCATCTCTCCATGGTCGTTTTGAGCTTCCGCTTTTTTCAAATGGGTCCAATCTTAAGGAAGTTTTTTTGGGGCACTCTTCCTTCCCCTTTTCCCATGCACTATAATTGAAAAATCTCATTTTTTCTATGTTTTGTGTGGTCCGGGAACTTCCCTTCCAGCTTGTTGTCCCTTGCCCGCCCCCTTGGGCCCGCATTAATGTTTATGGTCCAAATGAGCTCCAAATATGAATATTATGATCCTTTGATGATGCATGGATGGATCTAGCAAGGATTTTGCAAGATTTTACTAACATTTTCCTTGATTTGTGTATGAAAGCACTTACGGCGCTTCATGTATGGAGGATTCAAGAAGCCTACCACGGGTCCCTCAAGGAGACCCATTGAGAAAGCTCAACAAGGAAAGCACATCACTCCTGTCACCATTCATTTCATGTTCGCCTCTCCCCCTAACACCCACCAATAAGGTCAGCATTAGAAGGACTGTGCCAAGGAAGTCAATGAAAAAAATGCAAGAGGGTGGTCTTGAAGAGAGCATAAGGGAGTTGTCCGCTCGAATCAGGGGCAACCAATCCATTGATGTCAATCGTTAGCGGACTCATTATATCCAAGGAAGAACACTGCAAACACATCAAGTAAGAAGACAACTTTCAGGCAGTTTCAGCTACAGTAAAAGGGAAATCAGCTAAATGATGAAACTGCTACAGCACCTGGGCACTAGATAACAAAACAAAGAAAATACAAAGAATGTATTTTTAATTGTTGAATATTGTGGGGTAGGTGAAACCCTAATGTAAATCAAATCTAGGCCACACAATGTAATTTAATCCTATCCATTCATTTGGGCTTTGGAAAACTATAAATAGGGGCTTGCCCCTCATTTGTAAAGGGTTGGAGAACTGATGTAAAGGCATTCAGTAGCAATAGAAAGCAACATTGCATGATTTATGGGTGTTCCTTTTGAGTTTTCTCTTTATGTATGCATGGTTCAACTTCCCTATTAGTTTACGTGTTAGTTTATTTAATGGAAGTGGTGATGATGTTTATTGTTTTAGTATTTGATGAATTTTCAGCTCATGCTTTTTGTGGTTCATTAATGATGAATCACTTTGCAAATCTAGTCTGAGCCTCCTTCCTTTATTTCTGCAACTTAGTTCGATTGCATGTACGTGATGTGTGTATGTAATATCAAAATCTATAGTCCTTAGAAGATTGCCCTGGTTTTGTGCAACTGTAGGTTTCTCATGGCCAAGCAAAACCCAGTTTAGGAAGCCTGTCTACTGTAGCAACCACCATTGTTACTGCTCATTCATAGCTTAGGATTAGAACAACTTTCTTAAGCCTTCTCCTTTTGCTATTTCTTTTAATCCTTGGTTAGAGTAGGATCCAAAGCATCACCATGAAGCTAAATCAGATGAACTTGATGAGTTTTAGCTTGTTGTTTTGAGTGGACAGCCACTATTCATTCACTTCCAACACTTTGAAACTGCATTTACAAACCCAACTTCCCATGCTTTGTAACTCATCCATAAGACCGTCTTGTGATTCTAGCAAATCACATCAAACAACTAAGATATTCCAAGCACTATCAAGACCTAACATTAGAGACCTTGGGATAGTGTTCTGCAATTTGATTGTGGAAGATTGTCTTTCAAGAGAGGTAGTGCACCTACACACTGCCTGTGTTGAGAAGTGCATAAAAAACACATCAACAAATACAAATGACCGTCCCCAAAGATGATGCAATATGGTTTAGTAAAGGCAAACAAGGCAAAGGAAAACTTAGAAACTCAATCCAGACTAGTACCTACAACTTGGTGTCATCCGATACAACGAAGTCACGAGTCCATGACTGGAAAACCAATAGAGAAGACCAAACATACCACAGACCATGATTCAAGATTGCCTGAACATGACTTACCTCTGCAAAGCATAAAAGGAAAAATCCCTTGGTTAAATTTTGGACCATATCAAGATGGACCCCATGAGGGACCCAAGCCTTGTGGACGCATTTTTAAGCACACTTTCAAGGGGAGTCCTCCCTACAAGAGTATATTGCTCAATCCATTGACAAGTAGAATCAAAATCAATAAAAGGTAAAACCACATCAGTTAGGGATTCAAAATACTTACCTCATGAAACACTTTCAAAACAAATTTTTGGGGTCGTTTGTTTGGAGGAGTCATTGAGAAAATCCGTTAAACCACCAACACCAACAAGAACTGCTAGGTTAGAATCAATTGAAGGAATATTAAAATAAGAAAATAGTATTAAATGTGGTCATACACACAAGAAAAGAGAAAAAACTTGCACCAATGGTGTGGTATGATTTAAGAGGGGGCAAGGATGACTACAGACACAAAAAAACCCTAGCAAAGCTTGAGAGACCATGAAATTTTTTGGAGATGTTATTTGGTTGTTTTCTTGATATGGGAATGTTTTTGAGTTTGATATTCCTTATTTATAGAAGTGTACATCCATTTTAGTGACAAGAGATATATATGTAATGTTTGATTTAATGAGATTGAATGTTTGGGTGTTGTTGAGACTTTTGGGGTTGTGAAGGAGATCTAACTTGGCACAACTTGGCACTTTGAGGTATTGGCACAAGGACATGATTATGCAATTTAATTTACAAGCTTTCTCTTTCTTCTATGGCTTCTTCTTGGAGGTTTATATTCACATATTTTAGTTTGGTGGACTTGGGAGAGTTATGGTGTCATTTTATAAGAGACTATGCAACAATTTTGTGGTGCATGTGTATATTATTGTGATTGTTCTTTGTTATTACATGGTTGAATTATTAGCCACACCTTAGTATAAGTCTTGATTGGTGTACTTAGTATTTCATGGTCTATTTTCAAATTTGGCATTACCCATACAATGGGAGTTCCTTGGTATGCCATGGTCTATTTTCAAATTTTGCATTACCCATGTAGTGGGAGTTCCTGGATGTATGTGTTCTTCATTGACATTTTTGACACATGGAGCTTTTTTATTATAGTTTATGGATTGGGTATGTTGTTGGCATAAATTATATTGATGTTTTAGATACCTTTTAGGTATGGATGATTGGAAGGATTAACATTTTCTATGGTTTCTATTTCAAGTCATGTTAGTTTTTTTTAATTGGATGTTAACAATCACTTGTGGTTGTTGTTCTAATTATTTTGTAACATTCATGTTCAATATTGTTCTTGGAGGAAGTTTGGACTTCAAAGTTGTGTTCTAATAATGGGTTTGAATTTGGGTACATTGGTTCTTTTGTAAAGCTCGTGAGCACAATGCAGTTGTGATAGTAGCCTATGGCCTTTGTTATCACTTGGATTTGATGCTTGTGTTCTTTGGATTGGTGCATCTTCACTTTGGCCTGTTCCTTTTCTTCCATAGGTGGAATGTTGGAGGATGATAGGAGTTCTTGCTTGATATGGTAGAAATCTTGGATTTTATTGTAGGTATCTTGTTAGTGTACTATAACATGTTAGAGATTCATGTGGTTTCATGGATGGTTGTGATGATGTTGTTTTATTGTTTGGATCCTAATAGTTAAAATTGTTTCTTTCTTTTGGATCTTGAAAGGTCTTCAACAACTAGGAGAATGTTGGGATTAAGGTGTCTCAACCTTTGTAATTCCTAGAATTTTATTTGGTGATTAATTATATATTTTATCCTAATTTTATGTTTCCTACTAATGTTGTTGCACTTTGTGGGACCTACTAGTGATGTGTCATCCTACATGGAAGGTGGAAGGTGCAATTTGGAAGCTAAGATTGTGGAATTAAGAATCCCATTTTGGAGGTCCTAAATTTGTGGCTAACTTGGCGGCTTTCATCATAAGTTGTTATGTCATGCTTCATCACAAACTATGACAACTTTCTATGAGATGTTATTGTTGGAAATATATGTTGTCACTAATGTCAACTTGAGGTCATGAATTTTTTATAGAAGTTGAAGAGGATAAGAAATTATTAGAGATAGATTGTTAGTGGAAGATTTGAGACAAATGGTTTGGCACACGATGATGACATAGGATCAGCATAAGAAAAATAGTCTAGAAGCATGTTCTCTAAGGAAAAATTTGTATATTTTCCTAAGTCAATGACCCTATTTTTTAGTTTGCATTCCTTTGCATTGCATGTTCTAGTTGTGAAGTTTTGGATTTAAATTTGGTAGCTAGAAAAGAGGTTTTTCCATAATTTCAGAATTTTAGGAGTTAGATGTGATTATTCTTTGAATTGCAGTATAATAGAGTTAAGTGTCATAGATGTTATCCAATTTTCTCTACATTTCTATGGAGTAATAGATATGGTTGTGTGGACTTGGGGACATGTTTAGAGAGGTTTATGGGTTCATTCATGTGTGTTTCAGATGTTTTGCTGAATCGTAGTGTAATATCCTAAGATTTGATGTGTCATAGTCAGTCTAGGATGCTCTGTTCTCACTTGTCTAGTGGGTTTCTTTTTTTGTCCCAATACATGATGATTAGTTTCTTTAGAAGAAATTTGTAAGGATGTTTTTTATAATCAAAATTATTCAAATCTTGGTCCACATAATGTTTTTGGTTTCTCCTCAATAGTGTAAAGATGAACATTTGACATTTTTTTGGTGGTGTTGATGTTGATTGGGTTGACAGTCTAGTTTCCCTCATTTACGATTAATTCTGATTAACTAATTTTCTTTTGGAGAATTTTTTGTGATGGTTTTGGTCCCATTTATACCTTTATTTGATCTATAAATCATTTTTCTCCATGGTGCATATGTTTGAAGCCGACCTATGTAGTATCATGTGTTTCACCTAAAGGTCATCTTGGAGCAAACGTAATTGGGTTTTGAGTTGTTGTGGAGGGTATTTATAGAAGAACGCAATCATTTATGGATTGACTAAGGATAGATTGTACAGTATGTTGAATATGAAGTGTGAAAATTTGATATGATAGAGTAATTATGCGAAAAAGGGACTGCAACATCAACATATGTTAGGTGCTTCTTTTATAGTATTTCATGTTCATATTTTCATTGTAATTTTTTATGTATCTTGCTATCAATTGGTGAGTCTCTTTAGTAGGTCCTTGTATCACTCCTTAAGGTTGTACGCTTTAGTCTTCAAGTCCTTAAACAATGAGCCTTAAAACAATATTATAATTTTTGTAAGCAGTGAGCTTCATATATTGTGAGTTAACTCTCACCATGGTTTTTCCCTCATTAGGTTTTCCACATAAAAATATTGGTGTCCTTGTGTGGTGCATGCTTTCCTTTCTCTTATTTTTTTAGTTAATGTGATTTGATGTTTAAGCTCCAAATGGAATTGTTTTAAATATTAAGCAAAATACTGATACATCCCCCCTCCTAGTCTCCAGGTGTGTTCAAAAATTAGTATCAAAGCCACATGCCTTTGAGAAGCCTGATAGATGAGGTAGATCCTACATTTGAACACATGGAATCTGAAGCAATGATCAATGATATGTTTTCTCTAGAACTAGATCTAGAGTAAATAGAATCTAAAGGTTGGTACATCAATCTAGATGATTGTGAAGTAGATTTTGAAGGAAAACTCTTGTCTACTCTTGAAGGTATATATGATGTAAGAACACTAAATCTAAAATATGAATGCATGCTTGAAAAATTAAAGAAGACAATTGTTAAATTGAAGGCACGTGTTGGAGAATCAAAGGAATAAATTGGAAAACTAAAAGCTCAAATAAAACAAGGTAAAGGATGTGAATCTGAACTTAAGGAGGTAGAAGATGTGATCTCTAATTTAAAATTTAAGGTTGAAGAAGGAAAGAGGATTGAGGATTGCTTAAATACTAAGCTCAATGATAAATCAGTTGAATGTTCAAAGCTTGAGGAACAGATTTTCACTCTAAAAAGAGAACTAGAAAAAGAAAAAGAACAAATTGACAAGGGTTTAAAATTGAAAGGAGGTTCTGAAATTCTTAATGAGTTAATTAACTCTCAAAATCAATCAACATAAAATGTTGGTCTTGGTTTTGAAAAAGGGAAAAGTTTCATAACTAGTGCATCTACAAACTTGTATGATAACTTCAAAGTAGAAGGAAAGTTTGAAATAAGGGAGGATAAATATTGCACTAAAGAACCTAAGGAGACATCCTTCGAAGATGCAAATCCAAATCAAGATAGTAGGAAAGAAGGTGGATTCATTCATTTCTAGAGACAAAAAGGGTTCAGATGTCCTCTACTAGTTAGACAACATGCTCCTACCAAGTTCAATCAATCTTTTCAATGCTACTATTATTCTTGTAATAATTTTGGGCACAAGGCTGTTGAATGTACAAGAAATATGAGTCATAGGTCATTTAGGCCTCCAAGGTACAATGTTGTGAGTTCTTTATTCTTTAATGGTCAGTGTTATTCTTGCAGAAAATTTGGTCATAAGGATAATGAATGCAAAAGTAAAGTGATGAGGAATAGTTTCATGAATAAGAATAATTTTATGACTTCTCAATCCTTCTATGGTTACTATTACACATGTAAAAAATGTGGTCATAGGGCCATTGATTGTATATCTAATGTGAGGAGAAGTCACTATGATCCACAACCTAATATCACCTACTACAACACATTCCAAGGTTCTTCAAGAGAAAGAATGTAAGACCTTTTTCTCCTCAAAAGAAGATTGGAATTACTCAACAAAAGAAGTATGGAAAAAGAAGAAATAAAGTGAAGTAAAGGATGGATCTATACCTCTACCTGGTGTAGATGGATTCTTTGGTAACTAAAAGAAAGTATTGACTCAGAGGGAGTTGTAATTGTAAATTTCTCAAACCCTTGTAAAGAATAAGATGTTGAAAACTTCAGCATAATGGTTAATGGTGACATGGATATGTTTTCTCAAGGGTCCAGAGTGGATACACTCTCAGTAGAAGATTGTTGAATGATCATGGATTTCTGTAATATCATAGAATAATGGTAAAGTTGCTTGTGTAAAAAAATAAATGTATTTACTATGGAGAAACTAAGGTAGGTGTGAAGCACATTTAATCTCTACTTTATCAAATTTGATCCCATTTGAATGATATCAAGTGTGTGCAAGAGCTACGGAAGTGAAGAAGGTTTTCAGTGAGTTTTTTGCAAACCCTAAAGAAGTATTCATAGGTATTTCACATATTTTCTTGAAAACCCCTAGTTTCAAAAAGTATTATCATAGCCACACCAATTATTATTGATGTTGTTGAGAATCCAAGGCCAAAATTCAAAAAACATCTTTACATATCTACTGCGACCAACAAGGATGTAGTGTTTTCTCATGTTTTGATCAATGTGCTTCATTCTAAAGATTTTTGCATCTATATTCACTCACATCTAAATAAGTACAATCATCTCTTGGGTGATGATTTTTAGCTCAAACCGAAGTATGAAAATGTAGAGGAAAAATGATTAGATGTATGGAAGGGTTTCCCCAATTTTTGCTATGAATATTAATGGGTTAAAATCATTTTGAGTCGGATCTATGAAGAATTTTTTTGCCTTGGTCAACCCTATAGAATCACAAAGGAATCTATCAAGGATGTGAAGGTTGTGAAGAATAAAGAAGTTATGAAGCTTACAAGAGCAACATTTGAAAAAAGAACCCTAACTGTGGATGACATCACTAACCTAGGGGTTCGGTACCATGATGGGAATTGTATACAAGCTTTATTTCACAAATCAAAAGGGTCTACTACCACCACTACCATCTACACTGATTGATGTTGATATTGGTTTACAATTTTTGGCCAAACTGGACACTGAACTGATTTTTTCTAATTAAATCTTCACTTTCGAACACCTATAGTGGCTAAACCGTGAGGAATTTAAAGATGATGAAAACTAGTGATTTGTGATTTTTTTTTTGTAGATTCTAAATATATTTTTTTCAAAAATTTTGGAATCAAATTGCACTTCTTTTTCCATCTCCTTCATAAATTAGTTTTTTCTAGTAAACACCATTTTTAAGGAGTGACGCTCACCATATAACACAACTTTATTTCCATGAAAGATAAAATTCTATTTTTTTCAAATTTAGATTTGTAACTATGATATCTAGTTCTTCCAATTGGTTTCATAGTGTTTTATTGAATATTTTTTCCTTAATCAAGTTTCAAAGTCAAACAAATTACAATTCACCCATAGGCAGATCATATAACACAACCTTTTTGTATGTATCGAAATTGTTTTTTTTTGTTGGATCAAGGGCTTCAATATCTAGTGCACTCATATTTTTCAAAAAAAAAATGATAATCTTCTATTTTTCCACATGTGCAGAATAGAGAGCTTGATTTTCGGTGAAAAACCTGCATTCACAAGAAGTAAAAAATAAATATAATAATCAAATTAAATTAAATTAAAATTATATTTTTTCGGAAGCTTACAATAAGGACTACATACAAAAAATAAATTTTAAATGAATTCATTTGATCCCTCAAAAGGTAAATCAAAAGTGGTTTTTTATTAGCATTTTGATAGGTGTAAAGGAGACTTCATTATAGGTATGGTTTAAAACTAGCGTGGTTTAATCCAAGGGGGCTTAGACTAAGGTGGTTTGATCAAACCCTCTTCAATTGGAATCCTGTAAATGGAACTTTTCAAGGCTTAAATAATTATATTTTCTAAAAATATGTGATTTCAACAAAAATCAAGATCTCCCAGAAAGTGTAAACCACTATTGTGGCAACACAAATCATCAGATGGTAAATGAAGGAAATAATTATGATCTTTGTGATCTCTTGTGGTAGCAGTTGTTGGATAATTTGTAGAGAACCAAGGAGACACACTACAACTTCCAATACGGCTCTCTGATTATTTGTCTCATGTTCTATTTCATGAAGGAATTTCCTAGTTTGAAGAATATGGTCTAAAGAAGGGATATTCTTGTTGCACATCAGATTAGAGACCACATGCGTAGTTTTTTGGATACCAAACAATGTGACACAATGTTCTAGGGATTCTTTAAAACATTCCAAAATGAAATGCAAATGCAGAATAGGATACTCTCAAAAGTTGTAGAGAGATACCAAAATGATATCAATTTTATGGTGGATAAAGACAATTGTTATATGGAGGTAGTTGAACGAAGAACTTCGTGGATAACAAATTTTCCTTATGAGGTCTTCAGACCTAACTGGATTACATATGTTGATATTTTTCTTAGAAGACCTAAGGATCCCAGTGTTGAGAGGTATGGCACGTATGATGAAATAACCAACAAAATAATCAATAAGAAGGCAGATGAAAGGTGGAGAATATGATGAATGTGGGGAAGATGAGGTCAAAGTTGGAAAAGGTGTTTGGCACTCCTGATGGCCCTGCAAAAAAATCATAAACCACGTTTTTCCATAACTCAAGCTCCTAAAAGGACAAGTAGGTCTATCTATGCCACTGCTACTTCTCCTATTCTTTCCAGACCTACTCAAACACCTCCTAGAAAAAGGAGGGATGCTACTATGGTACCAATAAAAATAGAGAGGAAGAAGCCAAGACCTAAGCAAGCAGGGAAAAAGGAAAAAGATTAATCCTATGAATGTGGATGATGATGAAAAGGATGAAGAAGAATAAAAGCAATATTTTATATTGAAGAGAAGAGAGAAGAGTACAAGACAAGGAGAAGAAGAATAAATCTCCTTGCAAGAAAAGATAGGAAAGAATATTGTTGAGGAGAAGACTGGGAAGAATCCTTCGGTCATACATGACCCTCTAGATTTTGGTGCAATCTTTAATGGAATTGTTAAATATGGTTTATTGAATGATACAATGGAGTTGCATATGAATGTTCCTTTAGAAGACAAGAAGACAATTGAAAAATTTGTCATTGAATATGTGTTGAAGCAGAAAATTCCCTTCAGTGACATTGTTAACAAAGCTTTGTATAGCCTAGCTAAGGCTTTAAGACAAAGTAGAGAAGATGCCATTAAGGTTGATGAAGAATTAAAATAGCAAGCAATTGATAAAATTGGGATCTTTGTCTCCCAGGAAGAAAAACAAAAGATTATCTAGAGACAAACCAAGGAGCTCCGCACCAAAAGAAGGATAGATATTCTAATGAGAATGGAAGAGGATATCAAAAGAAAGATTCAAAGTGAAACTAAAGATGCCACAAATAAAATCATTGATAAAATGCAAAGTGAAGTGGATACACAAGGGCCTCCAGAAATACATGACACTAATGTTGAAATAAATGTACAATTGCCTCTAAATGAACAAGAAACTAAAAAATATGCCTCCTCCAGATAATACAAATGTGCAAGATATATTCAGTCAGCAAGGTGTACAAGGATCCTTTGAACAAAAAGGAGAAGATGTCTTTGGTATGCATGATGAACATGAAGTCTTTGGTATGGATATAGAAAATGAAAAAGAGAAAGAAGAGGATAAGGAGAAAGAGAAAGATGGGTAGAAGAAAGAGGTTAATCTTAAGAAAGTTCAAATGCAAAAGAGAAGAAAATTAAGAAGCAAGATGCTTCTATGGGTATGTTAGGATTCTTCATCCTTAGATTCCTTTATGGATCTATTGACCTTGCAGATGCATTTTCAACCTATGGGGACACCCTAGCTTCTACAAATTCCTAGTCATGAGGGACAAGTTGACTTGTCAAATATTTCTCCCCCTTCATAAGTTACAGCTTGGTGATATTTTGCATGCTTCTGCAAGAAAGAAAATTCTACAAGAACATTTGAAGAAGACTAGATTAATTGATGATGTAGTAAAGATAATTCATGAGGGTTTACCTGAGGTAAACATTGATTCCCCCTTTCCTATAGAAAAAAAGTTGAAACTTTTAATGGATTCTTTTAAAGATCATTCCTCTCACATGGAGAAAAAGGAAAAAAAAGAGGCCTTGAGGAAGATAAATGACAAAAGAATGGTTGATGCATCTAACCAGTGTGCCAATGCACACAAGTTGCATGAGAATTTGAAGATGTTTAAGGAATGTATTGATGAAATCACTTCTTTATTTCTATTTTTCTTGAACTAGTCAAATTCCACTAAGAACATTGAAGATTAGATTGACTCCATTGATTCACATATTACTCAAATGGTCAAGATATATGATTTTTCAAAAGATGAGGATGGATCAACTAGGGCACAATTAGAAAATATTCACGTGTAGTTGTCATTGCTTCTAGACCAAAGAGAGCAAATAAAGAAACAATTGAGCCTATTAAGAGAAGTAGTTAATGTGAGGCTTGCATCATTATCCGAGTTGGTAGTTAAAGTAGAAAAGGTTGATTAGAAGATGAAGGCTCCAAACAGTGTGGATGAGGTTGAGGATTTATACATGTAGTTTCAATGTCAAAATCATATTATTACCTCAACAAAAGAAAACTAGGTTGAAACTCTGACACACCTTAAGATAGTTTACAAGAAATCCTACCCTCTAAGGGAGTTGTAAAATTTTAGATAAGATTATTTTTCTTTGTATAGTTTTACAGAAGATTGTAGTATCTTTTTGTTTTCTTCAAGGCATATAGCATCATTTTTGGGGCATCTCCATCTCAAGGGAGTTTTGATAGTAGGAGTCACATAGGTAGGGGGAGTTCTCACATATTTTGGTTGTCATATGTAAACTATTATACCCTTTTCCCTTGATGTCAAAGGGGGAGAGAAGACTTGTAGATAAATGTGTGTCGCTATCAATGACAAAGGGGGAGATTGTTGGAAATATGTGTTGTCATTGATGTGAACTTGAGGTCATGAATTTTGTATAGAAGTTGAAGAGGTTGAGAAATGATTAGAGATAGACTGTTCATGGAAGATTTGAGAGATATTTTTTGGCACAAGATGATGACATAGGATCAACATAAGCAAAACAATCTAGAAGCATGTTGTCTAAGGAAAAAATTGCATATTTTCTTAAGTTAGTGACCCTATTTTTTAGTCTGCATTCGTCTGCATTGCATGTTCTAGTTGTGTGGTTCTAGAGTTAAGTTTTTTAGCTAGCAAAGAGGTTCTTTCTATAATTTCATGAGTTAGATATGACTATTCTCTGGATTGTAGTATAACAGAGTGAAGTGTCTTAGATGTTCTCCAGTTTGCTTCGTATTTATTTAGAGTAACATATAAGGTTGTGTAGACTTGGGGACATGTTTAGAGATTTGTATGGATTCATCCATATGTGTTTCAATTTTTTTAGCGAATCGTAGTGTAATATCTCAAGAGTTGATGTGTCATAGTCAATTGAGGATGCTTTTTTCTCACTTGTCCAGTGGGTTTCTTCTTTTGCGCCAGCACATGATGATCAATTTCTTTAGAAGAAGGTTGTAAGGATGTTCTTGATAATCTACATTGTTCACATCTTTGTCTACATGATGTATTTGGTTTCTCCTCGGTGGTGTAAAGATGAACAATTGGCAATTTTTTGGTGCTGTTGATGTTGATTGGGTCCATAGTCTAGTTTCCCTCATTTGTGATTGATCCTTATTAACTAATTTTGTTTCAAAGAATTTTTTGTGATGTTTTTGGGCCCATTTATACCTTGAGTTGATCTACGACTCATTTTTCTTCATGGTGCATATGTTTGAAGCCAACCTATGTAGTATCATATGTTTCATCTAAAGGTCATCTTGGATCTGACCTAATTGGGTTTTGAGTTGTTGTGAAGGGTATGTATAGAAGAACAAAATCATTTGTGGACTGATTGAGGATAGATTGTGTCATATGTTTAATATAAAGTGTGTGAAGTCAATATGATGGAGTAATTGTGTGAAAAAGGGACTGTAACATTAACATATTTTAGATGCTTCTGTTATAATAGTTCATATTCATGTTTTTATTGTAGTTTTTCATTTATCTTGCTATCAGGAAGTGAGTCTCTCTAGTAGGTCCTTGTATCTTTCCCTAAGGTTGTATGCCTTGTTATGCAAGTCCTTAGGTAGTGATCCTTAAAACAATAGTATAATTTTGTAAATAGTGAGTTTCATATATTGTGAGTTAACTCTCATCATAGTTTTTTCTTCATTGGGTTTTCCACGTAAAAATCTCGGTGTCCTTGTGAGGTGCATGCTTTCCTTTCTTTTCTTCTTTTAGTTAATGTGATTTTATGTTTAAGCTACAAATGGAATTGTTTTAAAGATTAAGAAAATACTAATTCACCTCCCCCTTCTCAATCTTTGAGTGTGTTCAACAGTTATAACAACTATAAGAGTCATGCATAGCAATTGTAAGCTAAATTGGTGAACGTGGGAGTCCCATTTTGGAGGTTCTTAAATTATGCTAACTTTTCATATGAAATAAGCTAATTGGTTGGTTATGGAAATGTAAGAGTTGATTATGATAGTTGCATTAGCAAGTGAAGATAGGCTTATGGAAATGTAAGAGTTGATTATGATAGTTGCATTAGCAAGTGAAGATAGGCACCTTACATGTTATCCTTTTTTTTTACATGCATGCAATGAAGAGGATGTTGACGCATGAAAATTTTAGGCATCCATCTTTGAGCTCTATAAATATAGGCATTTTCTTGAAGAGTAGTGTGAGGAGATTTTTCATTGCAAGGTTATGCTATCGGATTTTCTCTAGAAGAGCAAGATGTAATCTCCATGTTGCTATGAGCTTGCAAGTGTATTGTAACCTTTTTGTTGTAGATAAATACATTGGTTCAATGCTTTGGAGTGTATGGTTTTTTACCCAAAAGGGTTTTCCCCATGCATATAGTTTCTCTTTCTCTTTCTCTTTTTTCTATCTTTCTTCTATTCTTTCTCATTCATGAAATGTTAATTTACATGTCGTTATGCTGCCAAAATTTCACATGTAATAATGGAAATCTCTTTAGAAGAAAATTCACATGTCATCTCCTTTAGCCTAATTTCTCAAGTGTCCACTCTATATAAGAAAATTCTTCATTCATTCAAAGGGTTGGCTTTTGGGCTTTTGTTGTCCATAATACATAATAGTCTAGAGTTTCAATATATATTATTTTATCCACCATTATAACTACTCTCTAAGTTGTAGAGACGTAGCTATTGTAGTATATGTATGTAAACAATTGTCTCCTTGACTAGTCATTGATATTTTGGATTGTTTGAGTAAGAGGTGTGATAGGCCCTCTCTTTGTAAACCTTATTTCATCACATTTATTGGTGCAACTATAATAGGTATTTGAAAATTTTGTAACATTTAATACTATTGCATTATCAATACATTTAATGGGCTCTTACTTGTTGTGTATGAATATCAATGAGTTTAGAGAAGGATTATTAAGCATAAGTATTTATTTTGCATCATACCTTTGTTGTTATTTACAATTATTTTCTTGTCATGGTTGGATATAAATCTATTGCCCAATAAGGTATTGGTCAGTAAGAATCTTGGCCTTTCACATCCATAAAATCATCAAAATCATTCACCATTAGTATAAGAAGTAGAAGTAGATTTAAAGTGCACTATTATTTATGATTCAGTATTGCAACCAAGGATAGATTTTAAGTATAACATTAATTATCAATGAATCATTTACAACATAATTGTATTGTTTCAATTATTAAATAATCAAAAAGAAAATATCTTAAGGGATTACTTCAGTGTTGTCATTTGTAGATACATGTTCAGAGTATTTGAATCAACTATATAGAGGTTATTGTAACTAGTTAAAGTTATCTTAGTGATAGTTATTGGAGTTAAGTTTGCATTTGGGTATAGCTATTGTGGGTTGTATAATTTATTTTTTTTAATTTAAATGTTCATTCAAGCATGCCTCTAGGAACACCCTCCTATGTATAAGTTGAGCCTAAAGAGTAGGAGAGATTACTTGGTCTCATATATTAACCTTTATCTATTGTGACTTTATTGGAAAAAATCTCTAGGATTTGGTATAGCTATTTTGGGAGCTAGCAAAAGCTATGATATTTTCAATGAATGTCAAATAAAACTAATACAAGACATGGACATGGATAGTTTGGGTTTTTTGGATAAAAATAACCAAGTATTGTCTCCACATCATGTTGTTGAAGGTGATAAGGTCTAGATTACATACCATATTTTGTTCATATTAATGGGGGTACTGTTAGAATCAATATCCTCATAATATTCATTTTTTATAGGGACCGGGGGATCTAGAGGTGTGTAGTATTGATAAAAATTAGGATTAAAAGATTCATAAGAAGGGGATTTCCATTGAGCTCTTTGTGATCCCAACACATTTGAAGGTACCATAGGTATCATAGAGTAAGTGGATGAAGAGGGAGATATGTGACAAACAAAATAGAATGAATGGTATGGAAAATAAATTGTACAAATAAATTTATTTTTCATGTTAGGTTCACCAAAATATGTACTCACCAAATATGACTCACAACTGTTAGGCACATGTTTTATTTGTGTTGCTCAAACATTATCAAATTACTTTTTCTCATGCAACAAGTGTAAATGGAGTGGTGGGAATATGGATAAGTTCATTAGGAAGGCCTACTTAATAAATGGTAGAGATGCTTATGAAATAGGTATTTTGTACATGTTTCTTCTTCACAATGATTATGCAAAATGTTGAACTCTAGGAGCTCTTTGGTAAAGGGGGTTGCTCCCCTTTTTTCAAATCCATGAAAGGGTATAATGATAAATTGGCATCTAAGTTTGTCAATTCATGGCAACAAGTTTGGTGACCATCAAGGGAGTGCACTTTCAGGTTCATGATAACCTTATTGTGAAAGCTACTAGCTTGAAGTGTGAAGGTGAGCACATTGATAAGAAGAGCAATAAAAACTATGATAGATTCATGGCTAATTTTTTGGAAAAAGGTGAAAATTTGGTGCAGTTTTAGAATGGCTATAATAGGGAAAGACTTACGATGCCTTGGGTTATGGTAAGTATTCATACCATATTTTACCTTAGAAGGTTGGTTTCAAACCATTCATGGATATCATTTTTTAATATTAAATCATATCAGACATGGGTCTAAGATTTTCTTTCCTTTTTACCTACTTTCCTCTCTTATAAAATGGATCTTGGATGGGGTATATCCTCCCCTTCACCAAGGTTTAATCATGGTCCCATATAAGTATAGTCTTTTAGTAACCCTTAAGAACAACCCTATGGGTAGAGAAAGCAATATTAGAATTCAAGAAATTGAACCTTCCCCTTCGTCTGTTTAAATTGCTAAAGGTAGCCCTAGATCTAGCCCCAATATGAGGACCATAAAAGGATTGTTAAAATCAAAGAGGCGTCCTTTAGGGCTGCTACCCCTCCTACTCTAATTGACCTTATTATATGCCCTGAAAAAAGAAAAGGACTTGTCTTGTTTGGTAGAAATTCCTCCTCGTTGTTCCCTATTGAAAAACACTATGGACACTGATAACTTGAATCCTTTCCCCCACATGACCAATTTTGTTAAAAAAGAAGAAAATAAAAAAAAACCATTGTTCTATTGTGGAGGAAGGGAGTCCCATCAACATATATGATGTCGAAGGAGAGCAAAATACCTTGTTGCTTCTAGAGAAGAACACCTTGCTATCTTTGGGAGGTCAAAGATCTACCAAGTTAGCTAATATGTTGGTTGTGGGATCCTCTTTGGAGTCTAAAGGTAAACATGTTTCCTCCTCGAATTTGGAAGTTGATGATTGTGAGGATGAGGAGTTCATCCCTCAACCTGTGGAACTTCTAAGGAAGACAACTAGAGTGAAGATCGGGATGAGTTGTTGCAAATTGAGGCTATGTAAGAATAGTTTGAGGACACTAAGGTGGAGTTGGGCCATGGTACTAAGAAGGAGGAGTTGCATGACAAAGTTGAGGGTGATGATGATAAGGACCTAGAAGTTGATGAAGATATTGATGTTGAAGATGGTAATGAAGATGCAAATGATAATAACCAAGAGGAGGAGGGAGAGTTTTTGATAATCCTCTTGACAATGATAATGAGGTTGACAAAGTTGAAAAAATAGGCAGTGGGAAGGATTTTCCTTCTCAAATTAAATCTCAACTAGAGATTTTACAACATACTATCAAGGAGATGAAAACTAAGATTGATACTAACAATAAAAAAAATCAAAAGAATGGAAATGGCTATTTGCAATCTCACTTTTATCACCCACGAAATTATGTTGAAAGCAATCATGGGTGTTGTGTCAGGAAAATCTAAAATCAGTAAGCAGAGAAGAAACTTGATAAAGATGAAGATCCTCAGGTGGCTAAAGCCAACAACAAAAAAGGAAAGAAGGTCCAAACCAAATAAGATTGGTAGTCATGTTGGACACTCTGCAAAAGAATTGGGACTTGATTAATTAATTTTCCCTCATGTTCTTGGTGTTGTTTCTTTTGGTTGTTGGTGTTTTTGTCTCTTGACTTCTATTTTTTCTTTTTTGATGTCCTCTCTTAGGCAGGCTTGTGAGCTTTGTAGTTTCATCTTTTGGCCTATGTGCCTCTGTTTTGATTTCTATTTTATGTTCTCTTAAACTCTTGGGTCAAAGACCTTTCCCTATTTACTTATCAAAAACAAAGGTAATAAGATAATATTGATTTTTCCGATTCATTTACTATTACCTAACACTACTCTACAAGTCACAAAATTTCCTTTTAAAGTGAAAACCACCTTATGCATGTATCTACATCTACAATCCCTAAGTTATTTTTGCCACAACATAATCAAATAGACATCTTTCAACAATTACAATTTTACCTTTCTAAATCCATCTAGCCCCTTTACTCTTCGAGTGGATTTTATCATTTCTACAAGCACTTAATTAAATCCCATTGGTAGAAATACCTTTTATGCATACAAGAAAATCAATGAAAACATTTACAATACACTTTACTAGCTTTATTGGAGAAGGATCTTGAATCACATACAATTAGA
Source organism: Sequoia sempervirens (assembly GCA_007258455.2). Classification (NCBI taxonomy): domain Eukaryota; kingdom Viridiplantae; phylum Streptophyta; class Pinopsida; order Cupressales; family Cupressaceae; genus Sequoia; species Sequoia sempervirens. The sequence goes on along the minus strand of VDFB02047397.1, from coordinate 45,843,436 downwards.
ATAGATGGTTTTCGTAGATATATTACATATTACATCTCATTAACCCTCTATTGAGTGAGATGGAATCACTCGAACAAATTCTTATTACCTCTTCCCTATCAACTACTGTTGGTTTTCACCTATAATCTTGTATACATAAGCCTTTGTAGTAAAAATAGTTGAAACATAGTATAAATCCAATGAACACAAATATACTCATAGAGGACGCATATCTCAAAAAAACTTATAACATTAAAAACACAACAATAATTCTTGACTCTTGCATAATCAAAATGACACATAAAAACATGATCAAATCATATACAAGCATCATCAAATGATAGTACTAAATCATCAAAATGAAAGTAGCTAACATTTCATAATCATTGAAGAATCAATGAAGTTGGAGGGATCAATATAGCTCAATCACACAATTATCTCGTGTCTTATACAATCACATAGTTGTGGCCCCTTAGAATGTGATCACAATAGGTTACTAATATCATAAACCATGATAGTAAATGTTAGTGTTTGTAGCTTAGGGAGATATTTTTCTCCTAAGTAAAAATAATTAAGATAATGAATAATTATCAAGGTAGGTCGGCCTTGTTAATTAATGATATTTGTTATTTGTTATTTAAATCAAAGAGGCTGACATAGATGAAAGGTTTCCTAGTTTGGTATATATACAAGGTGGTGTTCTTCCATTCAAATCAATCAATTCAATCACTTCTTTCTCAACTCCAGCAAAAGTTCGTCATTCCATTTGCAGCAAATCAGACTTCAAGGGGAAGAATATTTATTTGTACTTAGCATCAAGGAGTGATGCTATTATTCATTGTAATAATTCAGCATTGAGTAAGGCCAGACATGTAAAGTAGATTTATGCTCTTGTTCATCTGATATGTATATATAAGAGATATATATATTGTTGGATTTTTCTCCCTCGAGTAGGAGGGCTTTCCCAGGGTAAAAGTGTTGTGTTTATTGTCACGTGTTGTTGTATTTCTACGTATTGCAAATCTGATCCTAAAACTAACATGGTATCAGAGCGAGTCTAAGAAAAGATCCGATCAGATTTGGTTAAACAGAAACTTAGTCTGGAAGTAATGATTGAAGCCACAGGCATGTTCGATGCACAAATAAATGTTCAATGTGGTTGTAGTGGTGATGTATGGAGCATCGACTCCTGTGGTATTCGTTGGTTATCTTATGATTTCCAATTATTGATTCAATTGAGCTGTGGGATTTTTTGGAAGTCCATCGTAGAGTAAATTTTTGAAACTGCTTCTTGCTTGGAATAGTTATCACTAGTATAATGATCATTTGGTGAGAGAAATATAAAACAATTAATATCGAGGGAAAATTGTTTTGTAGGCTTGAATTGTTGTATTTAATTGAAGCCTCATATTAAGGGTGGATTGAATAAGTCTGAGCTAGTTAGTCAGCACCAAAATTAAATAAGAATAGGCCAACTTCAAGATTGTCGTTACTTATACATCTTGCCGCCAATATGCAAACTGCCTGAAGAATGTGTAAAGGCTATTTAATATATTTTATGCTATGTGAGCACCATGAGTCCCAATATGAAGCAAGGAAAAGAATCATGGATTGTTAATTCTGAAGCGTCAGTCAGTTTTCCTTCGCAACAATTAAGAGGATGAACCATATATTTATGAGGAATCGTGTTTTCTTAGGACTCCTAGTGCAGAAAATAAAGAAATCAACAAGAATAAGGGACAAGTCACGATTTAACACAAGGCCCGATAATATTATCATTGAAGAGGATGCTTATATTGGAGTTGCCAGCATGATTATGAAGCTGCAGGACGTGGTCATATTCGCATAAAGCAGACACCCAAGACAACGACAGAATAAGAGAAAGACAATATAATATGTGAATGGTCATCAGACCACATTCAAATATTATATTAAGGAGATCACTTCATTATGTTGTCAGGTCTGCTTAAAGGAGAATAAGTCAAGCAAATCATAGTGAACAAGCAAATCATAGTGAATGTTTCGGTGGAGGAAAGGCTATGAGAATTCAAATACTGGAGGTGATGCCCAACATCAAGGAGTTAATCACTAAGGATATGATTTCTGAAGGTGGTGTCTGGTTTTTAGATCATATTCCTTTTGCATCAAATCGGTAGTCCAGAGAAGGGGGATTCACCTCTAATACAATGATGTTTATCGGGCCAGTTAAAGAGAGAACGACTATTCGGGATTGATTAATATGATTTCACCACATGATCTGAGTCAATTAGGAACTCTGTTTGGAAAATTATGTTCTGAATTTCTAAAGATTTCATTTGATGCATTATTTATTCAAATCTGAGATCTGGGAAGTATTAGTGTTGTGGTTAATATCTGTGTTTGGAGATATTTTATATCTTTGTTTGGAGATGTTCTGTGGGTCACTACAAACTCTAAGTTGTGGTTTTTATGATGGGTGTGAAATCAGGGATGGCAACACTAAAAGTGGTGAAGATTAGACACAGCTACAGGACTAGCTCAATGGTGTACCGACAATAAAGAGATAAGTATTTTATGCTTGTACCCTTGAATAATGTTCATGAATTTCATATGTAGTTATTAATTCATGCAATAGTGAATCATGTATGCATTGGTATTTCTCTTCGGGATAGTTTGATTCTATGAACTATTAGTAATTTCTCTAAACTACTTCCAAGACGGATCGAGGAGCAAAAGGATGATGAGAGACTGCATAAGGAATTCAAGGGAAGAAGAGCTTGAGGCATCCTGTGAGGAAGTCATGCAGGCTAAAGAAATGATATCAATGGAGACACGGCTTGTAGCCATGGGACTGAGTTGGTGGCACATAACTTCACTGGAGACAAAACCTATACAAATTGTGATCAGTTTCTTCAAAGAGGAGGAAATAACATTCAGAGGGAGTCTGACAAACCAACAAAAGCAACCTTGGACAAGGAGGTCAGGAGGTTGATGCAAGTGCTTAGAGCTTCAAAGGGAGTCACATCATCATGAAGATCTATTGTTAGTGTATATTTATCTGTGACGGAGAAGTATGGGGTGAAAGCCCTTGTTAGCGTATATTTCTCTGTGATGGAGAAGTATGAGGTGAAAGCCCTTATTAGTGTATATATCTTTGTGATAGAGAAGTATGAGGCGAAAGCCCTTGTAGTGTATATTTCTTTGAGACAGAGAAATATGAAGTGAAAGTCCTTGTAGTGTATATTTCTCTGAGACAGAGAAATATGAGGTGTGAGCCCTTGTTCATCTCTGAGACTGAGATGAGACGTCATGTTGAGAGACTCCATGACGACATCACATTGAACGACTTTGTGATGAACCCTTTGTACTTGTGTTTTTCCACACATGGGAGTAGTCATGGTGGACATCATGTTGAAAGACTCCATGACTACATCACGTTGAGAGACTCCATGATGGAAACTTGTGCGCATGCTTCTTTCCACACATGGGAATAGCCATGGTGGATGTCATGTTGAGAGACTCCATGAAAACATCACGTTGAGAGACTCTGTGATGGATTCTTGTACATCTCTGAGACTGAGATGTGATTTTCCACAGTTGGGTGTAGCCATTGTGGACGTCATGCCGAGAGACTCCATGACGAGGATTACAGGAAAAATACCTCCCTAGCTAAGATGGAGTGTTAGTGTTTGTAGCTTAGGGAGATATTTTTCTCTTAAGTAAAAATAATTAAGATAATAAATAATTATCAAGGAATGTCGGCCTTGTTAATTAATGATATTTTATATTTTATATTTAAATCAAAGAGGCCGACGTAGATGAAAGGTTGCCTAGTTTGATATATATACAAGGTGGTGTTCTTCCATTCAAATCAATCAATTCAATCACTTCTTTCTCACCTCCAGCAGAAGTTCACCATTCCATTTGCAGCAGATTAGACTTCAAGGGGAAGCATATTATTTGTACTTAGCATCAAGGAGTGATGTTATTATTCATTGTAATAATTCAGCTTTGAGTAAGGCCAGACTTGTAAAGCAAATTTCTGCTCTTGTTCATTTGATATATATATATATATATATATATATAT
>VDFB02047397.1:45725962-45839291 GCA_007258455.2 Sequoia sempervirens | reverse complement strand
CCAAAGGCAAGAATATAAACTATGTTTATGATTCTACCATTCATTGTATTGATATGGTTGAAAATTCCACCCAAGACAGTAAAATCAGAAGCCAAGGGAAGGATGCCACTACTGAAAACCAATACAATGATGACACCATCTCACATCAAATCAATGACCTTGTACCTAGAAATATAAGCACTAATTTGACATGAATGACAATTGAATTAACATTATCAAAATCACAAACGATCAAGACAATACACCTATCAATGAGATTGCAAGAGGACACACCAAGGTAACATTGAAAGTAGCTACCCCTTCCATGTCCAAAATGACTATTTTTCTTGTAACTCAATATAACATCATTAATCAGTTATAGAAGATACCTGCTCAAATATCCATATTGGAACTTCTCAAGATTTCACCAACACACAAAGAAATCTTGGAACAAGCTTTAGTTTCCACCACAGTACCAAACAATCTGGAAATCTGTACATTTCAATCTATGGTGGGACATTTGATTGCAGCTCATTGCTTATCATTCCCTAAACATGACAATGCATCCACCACCCATCCACATAATGCTACTCTCCACATCAAAGTCCTAATCCATAAAAATTGCATCAAACATGTCCTTATAGATGGAGAAGCATGCTTAAATATCTGCACTCTCAAGCTTGTTTGTGCATTAGGATATTCTAAAAATGTTATTGATCCTAGAAGGAAAATCACCATAAAAGCATATGATGATGAAGAGAGATCCTCCCAAGGATTGATCACTTTACCCATTCAAGTGGGACCATCCGTCAAAGACATAGTGTGTCAGGTGTTAGACAAGGAATTGACATATAACATACTCTTGGAATGACCATGGATTCATGAAATGCAAGCAGTACCATCAACCTATCATTAGTGCCTACAATTTCCTTTCAATGGACATGAGGTCACCATTGCTGCAGATTCTAACAATCCCCAATATTGCAATGCACTCAGAACAAGTCAAGATATCTTTGTACCACATAATAGAGAAGTCATTAACTCTGATCCATCAAACAAAGAATGTCTAGTGGGTTTTTCGTCAAGATAGTATGAGGAAAAGGCTCAATCAAAAGACAAAGGGGTCATTGACTCTATTTCATGCAACAATGGAAGTCAGCTTGATGCCTTATCAAAATAGTTGGAAAAGATCCAAATAAAAGAAAAGGGCATGGGGGAATACTCATTTGAGCAATCTTCATAATTATCACAGCTTTCATCTTCTCCTAATTCACATGGACAACCATCCAACTTAAGACAACAATATTTACAACCCATCACACTCTTTGATGGGAAGTTTATAAAAGCAAGCACTCAGGCGGAGGAATCAAAAGACAAGGATGTCCTGAACTAGTTATACAAAGATGAAGAAACTTCACAGGTATCAGTGTCCAATATATGCACAGATAAGTATGGCAAAGGTTAGACAATCCTTAAAAAAAGGGGATATGAGGGAAATGGTCCTTTGGGTAAAAGAAAATAAGGAATCAGTGAACCAATACAACTCGTCATAATGAATCTCAAAGAAAAAATAGGACTAGGATATAGGGAAGACTCAAAAGAGGAAGCTACTCAAAGAGCTTTCGAAAGAATCTTATAGCTATAGGCTAGTGACGATCATGAAACATATTCCAATGAATATGAATGGGACTCCCTCTCTGAGGAATCTTGCCACGATAAAGAGATCGATGTAATCCAAAAGTATACACCAATATGTATGAAAGGACAAATTTTTGGTTCTAGACCCCTTGAATATGGATCGTAGTATGTCGTTGACTCAAGTGAAGATCATTCTTCGAGCGAAATAGACACGTTGGAAGAGAGTAACATCCTAGACCTCATTGGAAAATTTGATAACATGGCTATCCTAATGCTTACACCTTATGACCTTGGCCAATCTAATGATTCCTTGTCCTTAATGCATCCTGAACTAATTGATTGGGATCAAAATGAGTTGCTTGACATACCCACCTTTTCAAACAATGATGCCCTCGTGAACTTCCTATGTTTTGATAATCCTGACACATACCATTGAATCTCAGAATGAAGCTCCTAATGAAGGGAGTGTCAAACCTTTCAGTTGCAAAATGAAAAATATAAGAAATGAGTCTAATAATGAAAACCATTTGATGGCACTATTAAATTAGGAAAAAGTAAAAAGAAAAAGCATATCTCAAGGTGAAAACCTCCCTAAGGCACCAAGGTTTGATGCTCTCCAAGAACACTATCAAGAGAGATCTTCAATACTAATAGACCCTACACAATCCATCAATGTTGGTACAACCAGGAAATAGTGAAGACCCTGCGTTTAACGAAATCCATGACAGAAGAGGAGAAACCTCGTTTCACCAAATTCTTTGAGGAGAGGAAAATCAACTTTGCTTGGTCATATGTTGATATGCTAGGCATAGATATAGAACTCATTATGCATCATTTATCATTACCACCTGGCGTAAAACTGGTAAAGAAAAAACTGAGAAAAATGCATCCCCATATGGCCCTTCTGGTGAAAGTTGAGTTGAAAAAGCTATTAGATGCAGGATTTATAAGATCTATTGACTATGTTGAGTGGATATCAAATTTTTTTCTAGTATCCAAACTAGATAAGAGCATCAGCATATGCACGGACTTCAGAGATCTTAACAAAGCCTATCCAAAAGATGATTTTCCTCTACCAAACATTGATCTGATTGTAGAATTGACTGCTAGGCACGAAATGTTATCACTTATGGATGGCTTTTTAGGATACAACCAAATAAAGATAGCACCTGAAGATCAAGATAAAATGGTCTTCTCATGTCGTTGAGGCACTTTTTGCTAGAATGTGATGCCTTTTGGGTTGAAAAATGCTGAAGCTACATATCAGAGAGCTATGACTACCATCTTCCATGACATGATGCATACTTTTATGGAAGACTATGTAGATGTTATGTTGGAAAAATCCTCCACTAGAGAAGGACACTTAGAGATTCTAGAAAAAATCTTCACAAGTTTTGAGAAATTCAAGGTGAGGTTAAATCCCAAGAAATGTGTTCAGTGTAACATCAAATAAACTTTTGGGATACATTATCTCAGCTAAAGGCATTGAGGTGGATCCTACAAAGGTCAAAGCCATCATGGAAATGCCTCCTCCTTAAAACATTAGTCAACTCAGATCATTACAACGAAGGTTCCAGTCCATCAGAAGATTCATTGCACAACTAGCTGATAAAACTCACCCTTTCAACCACTGATTACACAAGAATATCTCTTTCAAGTGAAATGAAAAATGTGAAGCTACCTTCAGCCAACTAAAGTAGTACTTGATGACACCACCTATGTTGATACCACCAGTCAAGGGAAGACCATTATTACTATACATTGCAACAACTGAGATATCTTTGGGAGCCTTATTAGCACAGGAAGATTCTACAAGAAAGGAGAGAGCCATCTATTATATCAGTAGGACCTTAAATGGTTATGAGATCAATTACACCTTTATTGAGAAAGCATGCTTAGCAATTGTATTTTCTACACAACAATTGAGACACTACATGCTAACTCACACCATCAAACTCATTGCCAAAATTGACCCATTAAAGTACTTACTCAACAAAGCTACTTTAACAGGGAGGCTAGCCAAGTGGGTCATGATATCGAGTGAGTTCGACATCCAATATGTGGACAGGAAAGCAATTAAAGGTCAAGCCATAGCAGATCAACTAGTTGAAGCACCATTTTCAGATAACAATCCAATGAACATTAAATTCCTTGATAATGATATCCTAACCATATCTATACAACAGTGGCTGCTATACTTTGATGGCTCTTATACACAACATGGATCAGGCACATGAATCTTGTTTGTCTCGCTGCAAGGATACACAATTCCTAAATCCCACAGATTAATGTTCCCCTGCACCAACAACACAACTAAATATGAAGTATTGATCATTGGAATCAAGATAGCTATTGAATGGAAAATCATGAAATTGCTAGTCTATGGTGACTCACAACTGGTCATCAACCAAGTTAGTGATGATTATCAAAAAAAGGATGACAAGTTACTATCATATAAGAGGATGTTGGATGATTTCAAAAAGTACTTTGTTGAGATCAAGTTTGCACAGGTTCCCAGATTAGTAAACAAAGCTGCAAGTGCAATGGCCACCATTGCTTCTCTCTTGTAGATACTTGAACAATGAAGATGTTATGAATTTATGGTAGTGTTAGGTCTCAAAAACGCAAGCTAAATGCCTCAAGAGGCTTCCAATCTCTTGATACACTTTAGGGTAATAGACAAGGTTGAAAGAATTCAACGTTCTACTCTTCAGGTGCTGCTAAACCTAGGTGGGTGTACCTTACTAAATGAAGCAGACTTTATGTATTTATGATTATCTTTCTTGCAGTGATTTGTCCACAATGGCAAATAGAAGTGAAAAAATGTAATCAAACTTGATAGTAATAGAAATATTCTGATCTAAATCCTAAAATGCTTAATCAACAGATATAAAGAGAACAAATGAGTCTTAATGATGAAACTATAGAGACTAGTGCCTTATTGGGTAGGTGGAGTCAAATGAAATCAAGATGAACAATACTTCTCTAGAGAAACTCAAACTATCTGGCATATATTATGTTTACAACTTGTATAAACATGCAAAATGTGATTACAAAGCTCTACTTGAACAATCAAAATGATTCTCTCTGATTACTGTGATTAACTAAATGGATTTAATCTTTGCTTGAAAGAACCAATCAATCAATCACACAGATGCAGCAAATGTGCACTGATGAATTATATATAAACTTGTCATATCAATTCAAACAACCAGAATGCCTCAATCTTGGAGACAACTTAGCAATAATTTGATTAAATTCAACAAATAATTGACACTAGAGAAATGCAGTAATATCAACTGATTTTCATAAATACTTCCATTCTGAAATCATGCAACAATAGTCTCTGATCTGATAATTTTATTCCACTATATCTACATGTTGTGTATCGAATATCTAATAGCTGGTGGTCTTATAATTACAAAAATGCCTATTTATACACCAACATCAAGAAAATAAAACATATTGAAATTCCATGTTGGCCTTCCATAGAATCCGGGTTCCAACCAAGTCGGCCAACAACGGTAATTTAGCAATTTACATGTCGGCCTCAGTATTTGAATTTCTGTTATTCATCAGTGAAACAGTCGGTGAGACAAATCGAATAGCTATGCCGAAGGAAATTCAATTTCTAATCACTTTGTGGGTGTTATTCGCCTTCGCCATGACTTGTCTAAGTCAGGGAGATGTCACACAGATTACATTATGTTTCAACGAGAGCCCCCGCAATCAAACTGTATGTCGCTATAACATATTGCCTATTACACTAAAGATAAGAAGCATCTGCATGTTCCCTTTGTGTTTCGCTATAGCTTTGTGATATCGGGGAGACCTCTCGCAGAACACATCGTGTTTCACCGAAAATCTTCATTCATAATGAGTGTCGCTGAGACAGGACAATTCTCATGTTGACAAGGACCTTTTTGTTTTCCATCGGTGAGACCGAAGGTCACTCGCCGAGACCTCTTATCAAAAACCCCATCTCACCAATATCGCATCCCTTTATCCTTAGGTCGCCAAGACAAAGCCAACATCTCACCAAAAGTCACTCATAAGACCTGTCGGCAAGACCTGACGGGCTCACCAAGACCACATACCACAAACTTCAACTCTTACCAATGTAACCTTTTCATCCTGTGTATTAGCAAGACTATTCAATGTCGGGGAGAACTCTTGGAGATTACATTATGTCATACCGAAGCACCCCAAACACACATGATCGCTGAGAGAAAGCCAACCTTTCATCAAAAGCCATATTAAAGAACCTTATGCTCAGTTGGTGAGACATGCGCACATCACCAAGACCCTTCACCAAAGACCCAATGTTTGGCAGAAGCGAGACGTCGGCGAGACCGAAGGTCACTCGTCAAGACCTCATGATGATAGCCCCAACTTATACCAATATGCACATCCCTCCGCTACCGATCAGTGAGACAATGTGAAGTCGCTATGACTTCTCACCAAAGACTTGATCTTTGGCCGAAACGAAACCCCCGCATGTTGTTCGGTGAGACCACAAGAGTTTGCTAGGATATTGTACCAACACCGTAACTCTTGCCGATGTATTCACATTCAAGCCGGTCACCAAGACATGATGAGTTCGGTAAGAGCTTCCACCGAGGACTAAACTCACACTGATATGAAACAATAGATAAATTCTGGTCGCCATGACAGCAGAAACATATTGATGATAGGCAACTCAAACGTTTACCAATATAAAGCGCACAATGGATTGGGGAGACCATGCTTTCTTCATGCCGATATGAACCCAGATGTGGATGTCGATCGCTGTGACAATGAAAAAGTTCTACTGACCACCTACAACAAACATATGTTAGCAGAAAAGCACTGTGGGTCGGGGAGACAACCATGAACCTATGCCAATATGGACCACAACGTGAAAAATGTAGGACTCAATAGATTTATGGGGAAAATATAGGCCAAAATGAAAGCAAAATGTCATGATGGAAATCCCTTGTGCTTATGATGAGGAGCTATATGGAAACATAGGAGTATGAAAAAAATGTAAACCCATCAAAAATTTATAGTTCCAACAGGTAGAACAAGTGTCCAACCCAGCCTATGAAGATCCAAAATCCTAAGTGATATTCCATATTGTCGACCCTCAAATTTCCCTCTATGGAGAGATCCATACCTACTTGCAAGACAATACCCTTTCGATTAACTTATCTCAAAACCAAAAATAAAATTTCATTCAATAAGCGGCCTGCCACACCCTAATACCTGATGTGCTTTATAGACGAGGTTTGGATGGTACTCTACTTCGGTGTCTAGAATGTAACAAAGTTGAAACCACTTTACAAGAGGTTCATGAAGGTATTTGTGGCACACATTAAAGTGGCTTAACCTTAGCTAAGAAATTATTACAATTGGGGTATTATTGGCTGAATAAGGAGAAAGAGTCATTTCAATATGTCAAAAGGTGTTCCAAATGTCAAATTCATGGAAACTTGATACATGCACTGGCACAAGAGTTGCATCCTTTCATAGCTACATGGCCTTTTTGTCAGTGGGGATTGGACCTTGTAGGTAAGATTCACCCCTCTTCCTCCAATGGACATAAGTTTATAATCAAATCCACAAAATACTTCACCAAGTGGATGAAGTTGTTCCTCTAATCACCATCACTAGGAAACAAATCTTATCATTCATTCTGAATTATCTCGTATTTTGGTATGGTGTTCCTCAATCTATCATTACAAACAATGGCCGACCCTTTAAGAATCAAGATTTTCAAGAGCTCTATGAAAGATTCCATGTCCAACATCAGTTTTCTACACCTTACTATCCCCAAGGGAATGGCCAATTAGAGGCCTCAAACAAGACTATCTTGAAGATTTTGAAGAAAAATGTTAATGAAGTTGGACATGATTGGCATGTTCAACTAAACTCGACATTGTGGAATTACAGAACTAGCATCCATACCTCGACAGGAGCAACACCCTATTCTCTAGTCTATGGATCAAAAGCTATTCTACCTATTGAGGTTGAGGTACCATCCCTGTGTGTGTCACTTAAAGGGATGATTTCAGACGAGGAGTACAAAGTATCTAGGCTACAAGAATTAGAACTATTGGATGAATGTCGACAACATGCAGTTGATCATCTAAAAGCTTATCAACAAAGGATATCTAGGAGCTACAATCATAGAGTAATACCTAGAGAATTCCAGGTGGGCGACTTAGTAGATTAAAAGAAAAACCTCATAATCAACAAGATTGAGAGAAGGGGAAATTTGAACCTAACTAGTTAGGTCCCTTTGTTATAGTATTAGTCTTTGGATTAGGAGCATATCAGTTATCCACACCAGAAGGGGGTCTGTTTGACAAACCCCTCAACACCTTGCATCTCAAAAGGTTTTACACCTAGCTCATCCAGTGCATTGGTAAAAGTCCTGGAAAAATACCAAAAACATTAGAAAATATGAAAAAAAAATCAAAAAAAGGATTGAAAATAGTAAAGAAAAAGGATCGTCCTCTAGTGAAAACCACATTGGTGGCACTTTGGGAAAGTACCTTGGTGAAAACCTAGAAAACAGGCACCTTGTGTAAAATAAGCACTCTCTATTTATCTTGGGCTACATGACTTGCTTTGCATCATTCATCCATCATGATTCCATCTCTGCATTTGTCACGCTTCCATGTTTGCACCATAGCTTGATCTAGAGTTTGTATCATGGTATTCCCTAGCATTACTTGAACCATTCTAAAAATCAATTTGTGTTATTGTATCACACTAGGGGCATTTCCTACATTGGATCGGATTCTTGTACATTCTCAAGGTTAGAAAATCAAAAATCCCAAAAACATTCAAAACATATCATAATCCCAAAAACATTCAAAACATGTCAAAATCCAAAAACAGGTTAAAAAGTCAAAAGATCAAAAACATAGTCCTCATTCGAACTACATCATCTCTGAGCTTTGAACGTAGGAAAGGGTGATCTTTGATTGTCCCCCGAGACATTTAGGTCAATCTTTTAGGTGTCTATTATGTTCATATTTTCATCTTGTAATTCTTGTTTATGTTGTTAGTCAAACTACGTGGTCTCTGCATGTATAATGTAGGAAAGGCTAATCTGTTGATCAGCCCTCGAGGCCCCTAGGATAGGTCTTGGTTGTCATGGATGTGTCTCACCTTGGTTAGGGGGAAAAATCCTGCACTCACTAGGGAAAAATAAAATATGATCTTGAATCAACAGGAAAACAGTCGTCAAACCAACGTTACAAACACAAACGTCAAATGGATGATGATCTTTTTGAATCAAGGGTTTATCACGTTAAACATGAAAGCTCAAATTTTTCTAATTTTATTTTTGATATCATATCTCTCGAGTCCTCTATTATGTATCAAACTAGAGGAGCAAGGAAGGAGTATGATTTTTCTTTGTTTATTGTCTGTGAGTTTTTCATTAGTACTATGCAAGTTGTCGCAAGACATGCACTACAAAGTATCATTGATGACATTCTAAATTTGCATAGGAAAAAGATTAACTCTTGTTTTTTTATGCAAGTGATGCTTAGGTCATCTTGGTTTAATTATACTTAGATGCTTGTGTTAACTTGCAATTTTAAAACATCATCAAAGTAGTACTCAGGTCATCTTGGTCTAAACTATGCCATTGATGCTTGTACTCACTTTCAACATTTTAAAGGCCTAATGATGATAAAGAGCACGAAAAATTGGTTAATATAAATGACAAATTTTGAATACGAGATTTGCATAGTTAAGTTAGACTGCATTCATGTTAGTATTGCATGTGTATTTATGGGGTTTTTCAATGCTAAAACAATTTCATAATGGTGTCATCTTTATTATTAATGGATTGAGTACACTGGACATTAACCAAAAACACATCATTCTCATTTAGTTGCACATCCATTGAATTATCATTGGCATATGTTAGAAAACATTCTCATCTCATTTACATTCATACATTTTGTCATAATATTTTCCTCAAAAAATACAAAAGAAAATAATAAAGGACATACATTGCATATCATTTTCAACATCAAAATCATGTCATCCACTACACTTAAATAAGTGAGTTTCTTCATATTTCCAAGAAAGTTGGGAAATATGTTAGAGTAATGAAGCTTAAAAGATAAATCTACTGTAGTCTTCCTACAACTTTTGGAAGTTGGACAGACTCACTTATTCAAGCTTAAGGCTTTGAACATTTGAAGTCATTCCCATTCAATCATTTGCATAATCATAAACATCACATCATTTGCATTACACATCATAATAAATCACATCACATTGCATAATCATAATCATCACATCACATTGCATAATCATAAATACATTCATCACATTGCCTAATCATTATCATCACATAGAAATTAAATAAATTCACAACATTGCATATCATAATAGGGAAATAAAATGCATATCAAAATTTAGATCATAATCACCATTGCATACCATATATCATCAAAAATGTCATAATGTCCACATGTACAAGGATATCTAAAAGTAGGATGAGGTACATCAAAATCCAAAAGGGAATTGTATAATGGGAAATACATCCTCATACTCACAAAAGGTGTATACACAATGTCCAAGGAACATCACAAAATGCTATGTCGAGCTCCCAGCAAATGCTACTACTCTCATGGAACTAGTACCTCCTCTACTCGATGGACCTACACCTGGATCTCTCCTATCTCTAGGAAATGGTTGTGTGACACCCATGCTGACAGTCAGAGAACACAATCATCTAGAATGAGATTGTACAAAACTCTCTTGTCGCTCAGGAGGAACCAACTCACGATATTTACCTCTATAAAATTGCAACTCTTGAGAAATGTGTTGGATCTCTATGAAGAAATCAATTGTACCTATAGATGGTGTTGTCTACTGTATCCTCTCAGAAATGGCCTCAGCCTACTCTATCCGGTTTCTAAAGGAATCCCTCTCTGAAGTAAGTATGATCATCTGTGCTTGCAACTGCTGTATCTGCTACCTATCTGTCTCTCTATCAGTTGTCAAAATATCAATCTGTGCCCGACACTGCCCTAAATCATCCTGAAGGGACACAATCTGTGCTTGAGCCTACACTATCTCACTCTGAAACAATTGAACCTCTACCTGCAAAGCCGCTATCTGGGATGATTGCTGATGAGAGGGTATCCCAATTTGAATCCTAGGAAGCACCACCTAAGCTATGGTAACACTCCTCCTGCACCTCAGAATTGCAAAATAAAATGGGTGACTATCATCTGCACCATCATCACTCTCCCCACCACCCACTACACCATCATCACTCTCCCCACCACTGTCTATGCCACCATCACCTCTGTAACCACCCTCTACACCACCATCGTCACCTCTGCAAAAATCCTCCCCACCATCATCACCACCCTCGTCATCTCCTTCCTCTCCATCAACTAGCGGTACTGGCTCCTCTAAATGAGTAAATCTAGGAAAGGGATGCATGTGGAAGAACTCTGAATAATCCTTGGTCATCCTGACATCTGTAATATACAGAACATAATCCTATAAGCCTGGTGTCAAGGTATAGTACTCTGTACAAGCTACCTCATATGATACACAGGGGCCCCACTCTAAAACATCCTATCGTCGTTGTGCATAAAGGGCAACTCCAAGGGGCATCCCCTAAACCCGTCCAAACTATCGAAATACTCGTAGGTACAAGTATTGCTCAAACACATGTATCTTCCCAATCAGATAGCGGGATAACAACATATATGGCATCTCCAGCTAATCCTTTGGCCACTGCTCACAATCCAAGTACGAGCGCCATGTGATAGTCTCCAAATCATCCAGAGCAGGCCTCCAATAGGAAACCTTTCCCAACTTATGTTGGACATGTGGACCATTGTAACAGAAAACATAAGGTCTCCCTGGTGGTTGATGTCTCTCTCCCACGGGCCAAGTGATGGCTATATGCTCCTGTGCCTAGGTCTACAGTAATGTGATGCCACATGATAGGCTCGTAACCCTGCAATAAACAACCTCATGCAAATCTCAGTATAGGTGGGCTAACAAACATGAGCCCCATGCATACCTAGTACCATCAAGTGTCATCTGGGATAGCACACGACCCCAACCTGCTAAAAATCCCTTTGACCTATGATCAGGACAAAGGAATCAACCAATGAATCTAGAAAGTACACATGGAAAAGGATCATATCTACTAACCATCTCTGTCTAAGGAATCCATCAGCCCATAACATGATCATCTCAGCATAACCTTCGCAATGCAGCTATCCCACCTTGCTCTATCTTATCATACACCACTATCTCTCCCATCACTGGGATCTGCAAAATATGATAGACATCCTCTAGAGTCAATGTCATCTCTCCCATGGCTAAGTGGAAGGTATTGTGGTCACTATGCCACCTCTCTTCCAATGCCATCAACAAACCTCTATTGATCCGATACTATGGGATATCTAATAAGGAGGTCAACCCATAACATGTGATAATATCCAAATTTTCTATGGAAAAATGACAAACCATGTTCAATGTCTTTAGGAAACATTCTTGAGACTAGAGTACCTCTGAATCTCCCTAATCAAAGCATGTTCAATCAAGATTATTAGTCAATTAATGTCACGTTCAATCAAGATTATTAGTCAATCAATGTCATGTTCAATCAAGACTATTAGTTATTCAAGGTAATGTGCAGTTAATCAAATTAGGTTCAATTAGGACAATCAAATCATTTAGAACAATCATCAACTCCATCAATTAGGACAATCACTCCTGTCATCGATCCTCACCTATCATGAGGTTGATGTGCAATCAATCCTATCAGGGATCCTTGCCAATCATGAGGTCGATGTGTAATCAATCCCATTATCAATCCTTTCCTATCATGAGGTTGATATGCTATCAAACCATTATCGATCCTCGCCTATCATGAGGTTGATATGTTCTCAATCCTATCATCATTCCTCGCCTATCATGAGGATATCACATCATCAATCATCCCCTAACATGAGGTTGATATTCTATCAAACCATTATCGATCCTCGCCTATCATGAGGTCGATATGTTATCAATCCTATCATCATTCCTTGCTTATCACGAGGATAATACATCACACCATTGATGCTCACCTATCATGAGGTCGATATGCTATCAAACCATCATTGCTCCTCACCTATCATGAGGTCGATACATCATTGGTTCTCTCATTTGATTCTTGCTTATCATGAGATCAAATCATCAACTATCCTACTCGAACATCAATCAAACAATGGACATCTCACAATCAAACTGCAATCAATCCAAAACATGACAAAGTAAATGATTACTAGGACTCAGAGACATCTTGTGAACATCATCATGGGGGCTTTCCGCAATCACACGTTATCAAACAGGGCAAAGAACAGGCTTAAACCACCTAGAATCAACCAAGGTAAAGACTTTCCAAGGAAACAAGAGGTGCCATTTGGGACCCCAAAGGTGCCAAAATAGAGTTTAACTTTAAAAACCTCCATTTTCAAGCTTGCAAGAGGCGTCACTTGGGACACCAAAGGTGCCAAAATAGTGTCAGAGCACAAAAACATGAATTTCAAGCTTGCAAGAGGTGCATTTAGGACCCCAAAGGTGCCAAAACTCCTAAAACACCCAAAAACATGCATTTTCAACCTTGCAAGAGGCGCCATTAGGACCCCAAAAGCACCAAAACTCTCAAATGACTCAAAAACATCAATTTAACTCTTGACCATTTTTTACCCCAAAAGCACCAAAACTCTCAAATGACATAAAAACTTGAATTTCAAGCTTTCCAAAGGCGCCATTTGGGACCCCAAAGGTGCCAAAACTCTCAAACACACTAAAAAACACTTCAAAATAGAAACAACATCATCCAAATGTGCAACAATAACATCAAATGAGCTACAACACTTGTCTACGATGTTCAAAATACAATTAAAAGACAAGAAAATGACTAACAAAGAGGTTTCTCATAAAGCATACCATAGTTCTAGAGGTAGCAAGCTGATCAGGTTGGTGAAGACACTCGAAACGATGCTTGTGGTATGGGATCACCATCTTCCTCTAAGCTCTCCACTCTTCAACTTCTCCAAACTCAAAATGTGCAAAATGAATCCCATTTTACCACTTTTACCTTTTAAGGGTAAAATGGAGGGAATTATGGTGGGATTTATTTCCCATTTTTACCAAAAAGGAGGGGTAATTAATCAACGCTATTCAAAGAAAGAACTTGCAATGACCTTTCAAGTGATAAATCATCTCCGACATCCAAATCTCACTGAATCAACATTGGATCATCATCATAATCATCACAACACCATCACCTCATTCCAACATTTCATTTTAGCATCCCCACATTCACTAATTTATCTCTCGAGGGGGCATATATCCGTGAATACCTGAAATTCAAAAGTTTGGGGCATCGAAATATTGCATCGTCTGGGGCATCCAAATCTTTTCTAAGCATTGACATCAAAATTTTCTTTGAAGCAATGTGTAAACAAATTACTTCAAAGAGGGGAAAAATGTATACACCTAAAAATGGTCATCACATTCAGTTAATTAAATACAACCTATTTGATTAATGCTTCAACTACATATAAATAAGGTCTTACTTTATTTATATTGTTCACTTTCCTTTTAATTCTCCTAAATCATATTCTTCTAAATAATTAAATAAACAAAATACCTTAAACGTGTTTATTTGATTAACCTTCCTTAATCTTGATTAAGAATTAGAGCACATTTCTACAACTTTTGTGTGCCACCTCATAAAGGTCACATGAAAATAAATAAGCCTAATTATTAATTAGAATTATCCTCACACACTTTCACCAATGAGAAAAGGCACATGGCTTTAGTCCCCCACACTTCCAACAAATTTGGAGCACATGGGTATTTGTTTCACGCACTTGGGAATACATTTGGCATGTTTCCAATTGGTCAAAGGATTCTCTCCACACACATGGCATGTTGTCTTTGGCCAAGGGGATAGCATCCAGATTCCTTTTTTCTCCACCATCTATTATTTCTCCTTCGAATCCAGACCGTTGATAGATGCCACCTCAGAAAATGCTTGAGAAACCCTATAAATACACCCTCTTGCCTTAGCATTTATCATCCAAAATTTGAGCAAAGTTACTATGCATGTTTATCTTAGGATATTGGAGCTTTCATGGAGTCTTATACTTAGTTTTCATATCATGTGTTACTTTGCATTCTCCTCTTAGATTAATTAATAGCTTCATAGTTAGATTTTATCATCCCCATTGCATCATAGTTACATTTTAGGTTAGTTTGTTTTATGTTTGCATTTGATCATATGCATAATCATGAATAGTTGATTTGAGTTTCATATCATCTCACTCATCTCCACTTATTCATTTATCATAAACATCATCCTTTGTTTATCATTGTATTCATCATCGTATTCATTCTTTTGTTTCATTTAGAAGCATACCACTAATTCTTCCAGCACACATTTGCACATAAAAATCATCTTATCTTGCATATTAAGTATCAAATATCATTTTCGAGGTTGTCATTTTAACAACCATTGTGCACATAGAAATATGAGGGCCAAATGGTTTAATAAATCCCTAAAAATAGAGGACAATGATATGTATTTGAAAGGTTTGATTGTATTATGAATAGAGTAGTTTTACTTGCTTCAAACTTTGAATGTAAATTGTCTCATTAAGGTTTGTGTTGATGTTAGATCTCTCCACATTCGACACTACATGCTGACTCACACTATCAAACTCATTTCCAAAAGTGACCCATTAAAGTACTTACTCAACAAAGCTGCTTTAATAGGGAGGTTAGCCAAGTGGGTCATGATATTGAGTGAGTTCAACATCCAATACATGGATAGGAAAGAAATTAAAGGTCAAGCCATAGAAAATCAACTAGCTAAAGCACCATTTTTAGATAACAATCCAATGAACATTGAATTCCCTGATAATGATATCCTAAACATATCTACACAACAGTGGCTGCTATACTTTGATGGCGCTTATACACAACATGGATCAGGTGCAGGAATCTTGTTTGTCTCACCACAAGGATACACAATTCCTAAATCCTCCAGATTAATGTTCCCCTGCACCAATAACACAACTGAATATGAAGCATTGATCATTAGAATCAAGATAGTTGTTGAATGGAAAATCATGGAATTGCTAGTCTATGGTGACTCACAACTGGTCACAAACCAAGTCAATGATGATTATAAAACAAAGGATGACAAGTTAATACCATACAAAAGGACGGTGGATGATTTCAAAAAGTAATTTGTTGAGATCAAGTTTGCACAGGTTCCCAGAATAGAAAAAAAGCTGCAAATGTAGTGGCCACCATTGCTTCTCTTTTGCAGATACTTGAACAACGAAGATGTTATGAATTCATGGTAGAACAAATGTCCAACCCAGCCTATGAAGATCCTTATTAAGGTTAATTATTTGAGGGTATTTGAAAGGTTTGATGTATTATGAATAGAGTAGTTTTACTTGCTTCAAAATTTGAATGTAAACCGTCTCATTAAGGTTTGTGTTGACGTTAGATCTCTCCACATTCGACAAACGCACATAGGGCCCTCTTCCTTAGCCCTTGTTGTGGGAGGGTCGAACACTCCTCCTCTTAACATTCCACCACTATAGGCTCGTTCTCCTTCCCACTATGATGATCTAGAGCAGGAAGCGGATGACCTCTTGGTCAATCAGTGTCAGGAGGACGCCCCTTCTTTATCTTTAGATTAGATGTGTGTGTGTGTGTGTTGTGATGTGTTCCGCCGTAATCATTCAACATCTTCTATTTGTATCATCATTCTTCCAAGTTTGTGACTTGATTTTTGATAAATTAGGATGATGCAAAGCAATGGGGGCATTTAGGCTTCCCTTCCATGTTGACCCAACTGTTTATTTTTACTTTGTCTTCTTGTGCATTCGTCACATGGTCTGATATAGTAGGGGGTTGATGACAGTTCATTATATATATATGAGTAGCTCTAACCCTAAAATATCAAGATACTCCTATGCGCTTTGTTCACAATGTCTCTTGTTTCCTTTTTCTTTTATCTTTCTCTCTTATTTGCTTGAGTTTTCCCTCTTATGTGTAACAATGCCACTTCTTCAACACTTTGATTTTCAGAAAATGCATTCATTTCCAACAAATAATTTCTTGAGAATCTTCACAAACTTCTTTTTGACAATCACATTCTCGACTTAAAACCCTAATGGAATGTTTTTCCTTCATCATGGGTTTGTAAAGAAAGAACTTGAGAACCTTCCTTCAAAGTGGGAGCAACTTTAATCTTCCCCTCACATGGGGGCATATTCTTCCTTTCAAATTCTTTGATGAAGTGAACATATTTCAAAAGGATTCCTTGATGATGAATTGATTTGAGAAAGAAATATCTCTTTTTTACTTTCGAACAATGCATCCCTTGAGTGGACCCCTTCTTCACATCAAGCTCCCAAGGGACCCCTTTAAAATTTTTCCAACTTGTGAATGGTCTATGAGATTGTCCGCTTACTTTCCTGCGTGGCCACTTTTTGACATGTTCTATCTACAGGTAAACATGTCACTTCATGGGTGTGCCTGTGAAGCAGCTTTCTAAGTCTACAAAGTCCTTTTTCCTTAGGTTTCGTCCATGTGAGAGATCTTGGTGGATACCTCCTTGTAGGTCTATGGGCCTATAGGGTACTTCTTCTAAGCTTCCTTCATGCGAGAGATCTTGGGGGTGGCTCCCCTATAGGTCTATGGATCTGTAGGGAACTTTTTCTTGGGTTTCCTTCATGTGAGAGATCTTGAAGGACACCTTCCCTAAAGGTCTACAGGTCTGTAGGGAACTTTCTTGGCTTCCTCCATGTGAGAGATCTTTGGGGGACGCTCGCTTGTAGGTTTGCGGGTCTGTAAGGCACTTTTTTTTGGGTTTCCTTCATGTGAGAGATCTTTAAGGACACCTTCCTTGCAGGTCTATGGGTCTATTGTTGGATGTTACTGATATGTGGTTGTCATTGATGTCAACACTATTAGCATTAATTTCTTTGAGGTTGTATATGTTGAGGATATTGAGAAAATTGTAATAAAATAAGTTGTAGATTGTCAGTGATGTAGTAGAGTTCAGTATGTTGGCTAGCTTAGTATATTGATGATCAGAGGTTGTAGATTAAAGGGTTTTTTGTTGAGTATATCTAGTTTATCCACGTTAAGTTTCAAAGATCTACATGAAGATTTGATCGAGTTTTGAGTATCCGTGTTTTGATAGTTGTTTTGTTGCTTCAGTTGGTGTTCCTAAAAGAAGGTGATGTGATTATAGTAAGTTGAGTTGTTGCGGATGCTTCTATGGTGATTCATGATGCTTGTGAATGTTTCTAGATCATTCTCCATCTGTGTTTCACATCCGCATTGATTGTTGTGCTCGTGATTAGTGATTTTCTTTTGTGTGTTCATGTTTTTCATGTTCATGGCCGAAAAGGTGATTGTAGCATTTTGTGGATCTTCGAGGAATAATTTTTTAAGGTGTTTCATGTTTGAGGATGTTGTTTTGGGTCTTCACTATGTTGTGGCCGACATTGGTTGGTTCATATTGATAATTATTTATTGTTTTGGGTTGATAGTTTGTATTCATTTTATATTTTGTTGAAGATGACATGTAGATGATGTTATCCCTAGTTGTGGATATATATGAATGATTGTTTTATCATTTGAAGGTGTGTGTGTGCAAAGTGTGTTAGTCCTATGTGTGAATAATGATCTAATATTTTGAAGGTAGAAGTAAAGTGTGAAGAAGAGTGAGAAAAGTTTATGTGCTTAACTAGAACTATAATCAGGCATTAGTAGATGCTATTTTCACAATTCAAAATCTAGCAAATGTAATCCAAATGTTTCTGTAAGACAACGTGTCTTCCTTTGCATAGTAAGCCTTGTTGTATTTGAGTAGTGAGCTCTAGGAAGTGTTCCTGAATGCATGTGCATTCCCCATTTATTATTCTTTATACTTTTAATAGGGTATAATCTTTGTGGACTAACCTCCATCATGTTTTTTGCCCTAACTAGGTTTCCACATAAAAAAATCTTGGTGTTATGTGTGTTTTTGATTTGTTGATGGTTTATGCTTTTATGATTTGAGAATAAGTTGAATAAGTTTAAATTTATGTGACAACTGATTCACCCCCCCTCTCAATTGTCTACCCTTGTGTTTCCAACATCTGTAGGATGTTTTCTTGGCTTCTTCCATGTGAGAGATCTTGGGGGATTCCTCCTAGTAGGTCTGCGGGTCTATAAGATACTTTTTGGGGTATCCTTCATGTGAGAGATCTTGAAGGACACCTTCCTTGTAGGTTTGTGGGCCTATGAGGCACTTTCTTCTTGAGGCTTCCTTCATGTGAGAGATGGTGGGAGTTGCCCCCTTGTAGGTCTAAGAGCTTGTAAGATGCTTTTATTCTTCACCTTCATAGTTTCGCTAGGCTATATTGGAGTCCTTTACTTATCTTGCACTCTTGAGTTGACTAGATTGCGGTCTGCTTCCTCGATGGTTTAGGTATACATTTCTAACTCTACTACTTCTTCAATCTACTTTACTAAAGCACTCATCATTATTCATACTCACTAAAGTGGGGGAAAAATGTATAGGAGTGAATTTTCACCTATTATGCAAATTCTCCTTTTACCCTTCCTCACTTTAGAAAACCAAATTTGAAGGCTAAATTCCACATAAGCCTACTACCTTCGTTCCACTTGGCATCTATTTTGTGCTTTAGAAAATGAATAACTGTTGAGGACACCCACACAACATGTAGATGCCCATGTGATGCACTTACATCCTTGGAAGATTCCTGTGTCTAGAGCCTGTAGAGGTGCTAACTTCCCATTAGAGGTCGATTTGTAACATCCTCTTCGACTAACTAACCCAAATATGGTAATTTTCTTCATTCTCTCATTAAATTCATTCATTATTCATACATTTTGTCTTCTACATATCCTCTAAGCATTCAATCCATCTTCTTCACAAGCTCTAGCATCCTCTTGCATTCTCAAGCACTTTTAGAAGCACTTTGGCACTCCATAGCAATAGCAACAACACTTCGTCAACTTTGTAGAGAAAGGGTGGAACAACACCATTACAGTAGGAGATTGAGTCCTCTCATTTTCTCCTCCATTAACTAGTGAGCTCTTGGTGGAGGTGGTAAGCTTTATACTCCTCTCCTCTACAATTTGGTTGAGTAGCATAATACTGTTTTGTAGTAGTATTGTGTTCATTTCTTTCATTCTCCTTTATCCTAATTTTTCTCCATTATCACTATCTTGGCTATTCGTGGAGGTGGAAACACCAAAGCAGGGGTTTGACTAAGGCAGGCCCCTATATAGCCACCCAACAATTTCCCTCTTCTTTGTGTGCAAGTAGACATGCTTCTTGGAGCTAGCTGGTGAGCAAGCTCTTTTGTGAGATCATTCTTGTCACCCTAGCTTCAATCTACTTACATTATCACATTTTTTTATATATTTCTTATTTCATAGTGTTATTTTGCTCCCTTAAAAATCATTAGCTAGGTTGTTAGTCTGTTTTCTAGTGGTTAACCTTGACTTTTTGGTTCTCTGGCCGTACAGATGCCAACACACCTAAGAGACACATAAAGCTTCAATTTCCTTTTCAAAGACATGCAATTATCTCAATGCACATACTAGAAAAGACATTTCAACCATGCATGCAAGACACATCGTTCAAAAGTAAAATAATAAAGAAGAACAGATCCTCATGCTTGTTATTGCTTATCCAAAATTAAAGAAAATAATACAACCCTCTCCAACAACAATTAGCTTGATAATCAACTTATCAAGAATGTCACAAATAACTCTATCTCACTTTTTGATAGCTTACTTCCCTCAAACAACCATTTTCCCTCTCAACATAATAGAACTCTCACTATTTCTCACTCACAATATAAATCAGAGTATGGCTGGAGATAATGTAGAAATAGGAATTGCAAAAGATGTGAAATCTTGTGGAAGAATGTGTCCCTTCCAAATGAAATGGTTCATCTATTTATAGAGAAAATGAGGAACCTCAAAGCCTACAGTTTAGGCATGTTAATGGAAAACAAGCTCCATGCAAAGCAACACATGAAACTTATCAGAAAGGTGGTGAATTCTTAAGCTAATACTTAGCTTAATTGTTCCTACAAGTTGACTTGTTCGTGACAACAATCAAAAGAATTATTGAAACAACATATGCTTAAATAAAATTTCCACAAAGAAAAGACATCTACAAAAACTTAGACTCAAAGGTGGTGCCATTTCCATTTCCTTCATATTTGGTGTGGTTAAACTACCAAAGAATCAGTCAATTTCCATTTTATGAAAACAAGTTTCCATCGATCCATTAAGTGGATGAATCAACTTGAGAAGTTAAATATGTTAGATAAAGTCAAGGTTGGTCTCACGTATGGCATCCACCAAGTCAAGTATATTATAGACAACAATATCAAATGCAATACCATGTCATAAATCATGTGTCATCTGAATGATAATCAGTTTATACTTAATATTCATTAACTATTAATTTGGCCTCATTTGACATAGTCAATAATGACTATAATTGACCTCTATTTCATAGTCTCTATCGACTATAAACAACCTTTAATAAATCAGCTTTAATAAGAGTTAGTCAATTTTCAAATAACATATATAATATGTTAAATATGTACTATTATATATATAATATATATTATATACATATATATATTTAAATACTAATGTATTTATATATATATATATATGTATGTATATATATATAACCACTAATACATGTTTACACACATAGACAAATATATATATATATATATATATATATATATATATACACATCGCAAGCCTATAATGCAAGCATTCATTTGATATATATATGTATATATATGTATGTATATATATACATATGTATACATACATGTATATACATATACATACATATATATACACATACATATACATATACATATACATATATATATATATATATATATATATATATATATATATATATATATATATATATATATATATATATGAGTATAGGCAAGATAGTATATAATAAACACATTATATTAAATGTGTGCATATATATATATATGTATAAATGTATATACCTCTATATACACATATGTGTAGGTATATCTATATTGATTTATCCATATGAGCATGTCCATTTTCCAATGTATGCATGTATTGATATACATATACATATGGATACATGTATATACTATACATATATATATGTTCACATGCAATTAACATATAGCCATTCACGATTACCATCATATTGATAAGTGTTTACGTGTGGTACAGTAGACACGTAAAATATACATGCATCGATCCTAATTTTACTAACACTGCTTTGTCCTACATCATCTCCTCTACTAATCGTTTAATTAAATATCCCTTATTTTATTAAATTCATCTCATTTCATCTCTTAATTAAATCAATCAATTTTAGCTAATTAAGTCATCATCTCCTATTAATTGAATAAATCAATGTTATTTAATTAACCTTGTAGTCTCTATTTAATAAAATAATCTATTTTATTTAATTAAATTTTGAAGTCATTCTATTAAATTAAATCAATATTTATTTAATTTAATCTAACATCATCTAATTTTTAATTAAATAAATCAAAATTTTTATTTAGTTAAGTCTGATTTCATATTACTCTCAACTTTGATTTAAATCAATCCAAAAATCTAAATCAAATTGTCACATCAATTAATTTCCTCTTATTTTAATCAAATCTTGATTAATTCTAGCCTTAATCCATCAAATCCTTTTGCAACTTGCTCATGAAAATCATTTTAATTTATTAAATCTCCTTTTTCATTCAAAAAGGAATCAATAGATGGAATATTCCTCAAATTTGAAATCTCCCCCCAAAAGTACTTGTCCATCCAACAAGGCATTAAAGGCCTCTTACATGTCCTTTTCTTGAGCCAAGTGATATTAACTTCATCTTTCATCTCATCCTCCAAGCCATCTTTTGAATTTCAAATTTCCCCCTCTTTGCACATTCTCCAAAATGTGCTCCATCTCTCTTCAATAACATGTTGACAAGTGGTGCTTTATCATTGGATCATTTTTAGTCCCACATCCTCCATATCTTTATTCCTCCATCCTTATCTCTTATAAATAAAGATCTTCTCTATTTGTTTGAGGAGCCACAATCAATGTAAAATCATTAAGCTCATTTGAGGAGAATTGGAGCCAAAGTTATCATCTTTATATCAATTTCATCCATTCTTCATCCATTTTTATCATTTCTTAGCTAGGTTATGTAGGAATTCAATCAAGGAAGCATCAAACCTTCATAAAATCATCACCAAGCTTGCAAGGGACTAGGAAAGGGCCATTTTCCACATCAAAATGTCACCCCCATGGGATTGAGAGTTTGGATCATCTAAATATGATTTAATAGTTTCTTTCATTGTGTTCTTCATTTATTTCTTATTTTGATGTTTCTAATGAATTGCATGGGGAATCTTAGTTCTAACTTGCATATTGATCTAACATTGTGTTTGTGCAGATCTAAGATTGGGGTTCACATTTTGGCACTAGGAGGGAAAAAATCACAAATCTAACACATTTTTTTAAAATTTTGTTGTTTTTCAATAGGTTTGTTCATTAACCTCTATTTTAGCGCATCTACAAGATCTTCTGGTGCATCCAGGCTCTATTTTAATACATCCGTAAGATTTTTCAGTGCATCCATGCTTTGTTACGGTGCATCTAGGCCTTGTTATAGCACATCTGATCATTCTTTTTTTTGCATTTCATGCATTTGAGCATTATTTTTGTGCATCTGAGCATTCTTTTAACACATCCGAGTATTCTTTTAGCACATCTGAGCATTCTTTTGGTGCATTTGAGCACCGTTTTAACTTTATAGTCAATTTTAAAATGGCCATATCTTGGTCATACGAAGGATCTTTTTGAAGATTTTTTTTGAAATGGGGTAGAATTTCATAAGCTATGCAATGGTGTAAGTGTTTCTCAATTTTAGTAGAGTTAAAATTTTCAATTTTACATCTAAAGTCAAATCACATTGTAACTTGGTCTAAGTTTTAGTGTTTTTATGCTTAATGATTCATCTAACCCTTATATCTTCTTGTTTCTTAATCTCATCTAACATTTTGAGCACTTTTGCAGGTTAGAAAATTAAAGAGGGAAGGGAGAAATGAACAAAAAGGCTTTCAATGGAATCATCACTTGATTGTAACAAGTGTTTTTAAACACTTTGGGAGCAATTATAATCCCATTTTAAGGATTTTGTTCTCTTCAAGTTTTAGGACTCAATAGATTTCAATTTGGATTTAAAAAGAACCCTAGAAAATTTACTAGATTTTGTTTTGAACTTAACAATTGAACAATCAAATCTCACACCCCCTTTGGTGCTTAAAAATAATCAAATTTTTGCTTTGAAGAATTTCAAATGAACAAGTTCTTTTATGTTTTTTAATCCCTTATCCAAAGTAATATCATTTAAAAGACATATGTGCTTCTCTCTCGCCTCATGACGATCTTGAGAATCAAATGGATTTTTCTGATATTAAGTTGTATAAGTGATTACCTCCACACTTCAATTTGGATTCTTAAAATTGAACAAATCATGCAAGTGTGAGTGAAGTATATCGTGTGTGTTCTCTCTTTGTTTCTAAACAAATATTGATCAAACTATGGATGTGCTTGCTCACTATTGTTTAACCTTAAAGGGATTGCCTTGTGGGAAAAAGTAATCACCCAAGGGAACGACCCAACTAGGAACACGCTAAAGCCAAGTGAATTCCACTTAGGATATAAGTGTGGGTACTTGAGGAAAGTTCAAGTATTACGAGGATTGTTCCGATGAGAAGGGAAACAATGGTCTCTCACCACATGGATGATCCCCCACAAATGGAATTCCCCTACTATAACCTTTGTTTAGAAAGGCCAAAATCCTTGATCTATTTGTTGGTGCACGAACAGTCATTTTGAAACTATCCCATGTTTTTATGGCTCTTAGTAGAGATGAGAAGTATGCCATGGGAGTTTCATGGATACTGATGCTTGGATGACCCAAGAAGCGAGTGCACTATAAGGGGGATCTTGTGTGGTCAACCATCTAATTATCTGCTAAGAGTAGGCATAGCTGGATTTATCCAAGTGGGGATTCAACAAATATTATCTCAATATCCATAGGATTGTGCGTCATTTTGGAATCAAAACACTTTGCTTGGATCTTAAACATTGGAAAAACAAACATTCAACATCAACATAAAATTTCAAACCCTTTAGGAGGAACAAATACCTTTGAAAAAATTCAAGTGTTACTGTTTGTCCCTAGGGATTTCATCCTTAGAGGCTTCTAAGTATTTGGATTTATATCTCAATTTTCTCTCACTAAAGTCAACATTAGGGAACTACTGCCTTGATTTTCTTGATTTTCACATAAGGGACCTTGTGGGATGAAAGGAAATTGAGACATTAGAGATTCAGTTTAAAACTTAAGCAAGACATTGGATTTGGTAAAAGCAATTCATTAATCAAGATGAAATCAATTGAACCCCACACATGTGCTTGTGTATCTTTTGTCTTATGGTCTTTTGAGAAAACAATGATCTTTTGGTTTGAAGGGAAAAGCATGTTCTTCAAAACTTCGGACTTGTAAACAAGTCCTTCTTAGGTTCATTTAGGATCAAAATCAAACATTTCATCCATCCTCAAAACATCAATCAAAACCCATCTCACAAACAAGTTTTGAACCATTGGAAAAATCATTCATACTAGACTTTTGGAAAATCCTTCTAAATCAAAATCCAAATCATCTTGTTTAGCTAAGTGTGTTTAGATGAATCCTTCTTTGTACACTTAGTTAAATTATCACCTTGTGGAAAAGTTTATTCCAAGATAACATACAACATCTTGGGGTTTATTAGTTCATTATCCAAATCCAAATCAAATCCAAAATAAAATAAAATAAAATCCAATCCAAATAAAAAATCCAAAAGTCCTAAAGTCTAGTATTTCTCCAAGGGTCCTAAAATTTCAATACCCATATCATTCACCCCTTTCATGCTTGATCTCATCATTGGTCCTAAATCCCTTAGAGGTCAACAAGGTGAAAACACAAGAAGAACATGGAATGTAAACTTGCTCCATACATCATGAGTAACCCAAGTCAATCAAACTATCAAAGGCTTACAATGCCAATTGATTATCAAAACTCACATTTATACAATCCACACATGGGATGATTATCTCCTACAAACCTCAATGGTACAAAAAATGTGAGTATGCCCAATCTAAATTTTGGAACACCTTTCCCTATGGTAGATTTAAATCCAAGTCCAAACTTACAAATCTATCAACCAAACAATCATGCATGAGTCTTCAACAAAGCAAAATTATCCCACCAGATCCATACATGCCAAATGTGAATATACCAAGTACAAACATGAATGTTTCAAATCCACACTTGGAAAACTTTGGGATAGATATGTTTGTGAAGCATACAAATGTTGTTCAAAGTCCAAAAAATATGTTAACGACTCCATGTATTGATCCAAGTCAAGGTAACACCATGCCAAATCAAAGTTACCTAAATCAAGGCAATATGGTTCCCAACCACAAAAATGTTCAATTTCAACCTATAATTCAAAATCCAAGCATCATCCCAAATCAGAACGTTGTCCAAAATCAATCACCACATCTCCAAAATCAATCACCACAAGGTCAATTCAAAGGTCAAATCTCACAAGGCAACAGAAAAAAATACACACCACTTGGGAAACTAATTGAATCGATCATGAAACAACTGGTAAACAAGACTCTCATCAAAATCCCTATCTATGAGAGTTATCAAGGGCCCCTAGTGAAACTGTGGTGGTATAATGAGAAGCACCTTTGTGAGTATCAAAAAATAAAGGGACACATGACATCAGATTGTATTCGACTCAAAAATATCATCCAAGACTTGATTAATAAAAAAAAATAACTATTGGCGATCCATTGACTAATGATCAAGCTGAAAATGTCTCTACATCATCCAATGAGTTAGAGGACATATCTCAAGAATTTATTCCAAAGCATGATCAAAATCTCTCACCAAAATCTAGCAATGGTCCTTTCCAAGACATGTTTGCAGATATTGAAGGAATCTTCAACTCAACATTTGATCCAAGTCCACTTAAAAATCAAGAGGATATTGAGCGACTTCCCATGCCTACTAAAGATATTTAAGAACCATTTATAGCAATCCATCCTTTGAAACTGACCCATGTTAAGAACTTGATCCAAAGCATGTCAAAATCAATTCCAAAATTAATCAAGATCAAGAATTCATAACTCCAAGATACTACAATGATCTAATGGACACTCTCCTATCTATTCAAGATGATCATATCCACATAGCACATATTTATCCATCTACCCATGAGATGCTTTCTGTAGGTGGACACGTAGATGATCTTCATTTAGAACATGAACCCTTTACTCCTGAAATTATTACACAAAAGGAGTAGGTTATTGATTCCTATAGTCAAATTGAGTTGTCAACATCAAGATTAGATATATCCCAAATTTAGACTGAGGACATCATGTATGAAGATATCCAACATTATCCACTAAAAGAAACAGGTCAGACAAAATAGGATATTTCAGAGTCAACAAAGCAACAAATTGAAATCAAATCATCTATAGTGGTCATTTATCAGAGAATTCTTACTAAACAAGACATCTCAAAATAGGTAGAATTAAAGGACAAATATGCTACTATCACCATACTGGGGGCAACTTCATCTCAAGAAAACATCAACATAGGGGGAACGAAGAATACTTATGATGAAACCGATGCTAGTACTACAACCAACCACGTCATGAATCTTCATCCACCCATCACCCCATCCATGAATTGGGACCAACATCAAAAGAAATATTTGAATCAAAGTACAAAGAACATCATCAAAGAAAAAAAAGCTAAGAAGCATATCAGACAAATCAAATACAAGTGGATACCAAAGAATACAAAGAAAGATTATCTCTATCAAACTCCATTAGTTAAAGAAACTATGGGGAAAAATAAAAAAGGGAAAAGTATCCATCAAAGATGTCCACAAAGGAAAAATCAAGCTTCTCAAGCAACATAAAAAGTATATCACGTAGTTGGTCCTAATTCCATGCACACTTTCGTATCCATCCATCATTGCTCATCTTCCCAAGTTTGGAGAGTCAAAGGTTCCAAACTATCAACCAATCCATCTTTTATTCCTAAACACACTCCATCCATGCCTCCACACATGATATCTAATTCTCACATTGAACATGTGTTGGCAATGACCCTTCATCATAAGGACTCAGAAGGCACTCTTTCACGATGTGCGCACATAGACAAAGTTAACTCCGATATCAACAAAGCAGATCAAGAATCTCAAAAGTTGTATTTAAGTGCACATATCTTGGAAAATCAGCTTCTCCAAGTAGGATATTGATGTCACATTATGAAAAAAGCATCTACATTAATTCACCACTAGGTGGTTTAGCATAAGCTTAAAATCTTTCACAGAAAAATACAAAAAAATCAAAAACAAAATGAAAATTAAAAAAACTAAAAAATCATGAAAATAGTAAAGATAAAAATCATCCTCTAGTGAATACCACTACGGTGGCACTTTGGGCAGGTGCCATGATGAAAACCTGGAAAATAGGTGTCATGTATGGAATTGAGCATTTGCATGCGCTAGTTCAGGTGGAAGCATGCTATCTCATTCATAATAAATCCAACATTCCATCCATCTTATATCCATAATAAATGCATTTCATCCATGAACCATTTATCCAATCCATTTTCATCCATCTACCATCCATCTTCCTACATTATCTTGATCTTGATAAAATTTTGGTGTACACTTTACAATTGCTTATGATGGACATCTTGACATGAGCCATTTTCACCGATCCTATCCTACCCAACATTATCTGAGCCATGAAGCACTATCCAAATGAGCTTTCTTTATCCAAACACCTTATCTTATTGCAAGATAACCCATATCCCTGTATCCACACACCTATCCAAGCATCCACCCATGACATTCCATACATTGTTAGACACTAGGGGTAGATATTTACATCTTGCTTCAGGAATAAATCTTGATCTATATCTTCCAACTTATGTGGTGATCCAAACATTGGAAAACATGAAATCAAATTGATCAAAGAATTTGTGAGCCAAAACTCCAAATCACTAGCCGATGGAATAATTTGATGAGAAGATGTTCCTTATCAAGTTTTATCTTTCATTGAACATCAATCCAAACAATCAATATCAGTCACATCTAATTTGCACTTTAGCGTCACATCAAATAATTCAAACAATTTTGTTCCAAAACCAAGCTTCAGAATCTTGATCAATCAAATCCAATCAATCTATCATCATCTCAAGATATTTGTCCCAGTCCTTGTGTTTCTTAACACTATCCTTGCATCATTGTGGATCCTCAACAATGTTATCATTATCAAATCCAATCAATCCCTCATCATCTTGGGATATCCATCCTAATCCTTGTGTTGTTTAACACTATCCTTGCATTGTTGTGTATCCTCAACAATGTTATCATCATCAATCCATCAATCCAATCAATCAACCTTAGCTTGGTTTTCAAAAAAATACCAAAACAAAACAATAATATCATCATGCATATCCATATCTAAATCATCAAAATCATGCAAAAAACACAAAAACATTCAAAAAACCAAGAAAATCCAAAAAACATCCAAAACATATCAAAATCCAAAGCAAGTCAAAATGTCAAAAACAATGGAGTCCAAACTACATCGTCTTTGAGCTTACACGTAGGCAAGGCTAATCTTTGATTAGCCCCCGAGACACAAAATCTAAAAACATTCATAAAAATAGAAAAAATAAAAAATAATGGAGTCTGAACTATGTCGTCTCTGGGCTTACACGTAGGCAAGGATAATCATTGATCAATCCCCAAGACACAAAATCCAAAAACATTCATAAAAATAGAAAACATCAAAAACATACCATCCGAACTACGTTGTCTCTGAGCTTAAATGTGGGAAAGGCTAATATTTGGTCAACCCCCGAGACACAAAATCCAAAAACATTCAAAAAACACAAAATCCAAAAACATTCAAAGAATACAAAATCTAAAAACATTCATAAAATTTGGGAAAACACCTAAACATCCGAAAAATTGAAAAATCCAAAAACATTCATAAAATCTTGAAAATACCAAAAAAAACCTCGAAACATTTCAAAAAAACTCCAATAATATCCAAATATTTGAAAAAAATCCATCCATCCCATCTCACTTTCACCCGAAATAAACATCACTCATAATAAACTAATCGTCATCCTCAACCTTTGGTGAAACAATAAAAAAAATTCTAGTAGGTCAAAAGTGAAAACTCTAAACATTAAAGTCTCAAGGCTAGGTCGGTATGTAAAAAATTTGGTCAACTCTTTGTGACAATAACCTATCATCCAATTAATCCCAAATCATCATCTGATATCATCATGTCCTAGGATGCATCCTTCCTACAATGGACATCAACATCAGGCATCACCGTAGTTTAGTCTTGACTAGCGATATGAAGAACATTAGCTTGTTTGTTTGCTTTATCTTTGTCTTTTGACTTATCTGATTTGCACTCATTGCAATGACCTCTCGATGATGTCCCAAATGAAGGTACTTAGAGAGAAAGGAGTCGGGAAACAATCATTATCTTTTTATCTATTGTGCTTGTTGGATATTCTTGTAATATAACCTTGGTCATACGTTCTTATTTTGTGTGTAGGAAAGATGTTTTGGTTATCTTTTTGATCACATAGGAAGGCTTTCCTTTCTATGTTTTGTTCTGAGATTTTTGGAATATCTAAATTGCATTTTGAACCATGTTCCATATGTCAGGTGTGAACAAAAGTACTCCTATCTGATTATTGAGTCAAAGTCCATCATACTAGTTGCAATGCCATCTTGGTTCTTTATATACCTTGATGCATCGTGCCTGTGTGTATTATCAAACATAAAGTAAATGGCCCTTTTAAAATCCCAATTCCTGGTAAGCAAATCATCATCATCATCTTTTGACTTGTTGGAGTCTCTTGCTTTCTTCTATCTTCTTTCCACGCTAACATGGTACCATGATAGTTAAATCACAAATCATTGCCATTGCATCCATCATGTATCCACAAACCATCAACATAGTGCATATCATATCATATCATATAGAAAGCGTTAAAAATATCACATGCATTGCATTTCATCATCATAATATAGATTGGTTATTCTAACCATCTCATAAACCATACATTTGCATCCATAGCATCCATACATCATCATAAAAAGTGCATAGAAAAAGTACTGAAAAAGAAATGCATAAATCCATCATGCATAAGTAAAATAGGACATCTTATAAATCAAATCATATCATCAATAAATAACTCTCATCGTACAAAATTAGTATTAAGTCTGTGTAATATATCAAAATATACATGAGGCCATCCATGGCCGATGATTGTGGGGCAATTTTGGAAATCGATTTTTTTTTGAATTTTGATCGAGACAGGTTATTCTTTGAACCAACGCAGCGAGTACTTTGCTTGAAAGAGGGGAAAAATGTAGACACATAAAATATACATGCATCTGATCCTAAATTTTCTAACAACTCTTCATCCTAAATCATCTCCTCTGCTAATCATTTAATTAACTATCCCTTATTTGATTAAATTCATCTCATTTCATCTCTTAGTTAAATAAATCAATTTTATCTAATTAAGTCATCATATCCTATTAATTGAATGAATCAATGTTATTTAATTAACCTTGTAGTCTCTATTTAATTAAATAATCTATTTTATTTAATTAAATTTCTAAAGTCATTCTATTAAATTAAATCAATCTTTATTTAATTTAATCTAACATCGTCTCCTTTTTAATTAAATAATCAAAATCTTTATTTAGTTAAGTCTGAATTCATATTCCTCTCAACTTTGATTTAAATCCATCCAAAAATCTAAATCAAATTGTCACATCAACTATTCTCCTCTTAATTTAATCAAATCCTGATTAATGCTAGTCTTAATCCATCAAATCCTCTAGCTTTTGCAACTTGCTCATGAAAATCATTTTAATTGATTAAATCTCCTTTTTCATTCAAAAAGGCATGAAAAGATAGAATATTCCTCAAATTTGAAATCTACTCCCAAAAGTACTTGTCCATCCAACAAGGCATTAAAGGCCTCTTACATGTCCTTTTCTTGAGCCAAGTGATATTGACTTCATCTTTCATCTCATCCTCCAAGCCATCTTTTGAATTTCAAATCTCCCCCTCTTTGCACATTCTCCAAAATGTGCTCCATCTCTCTTCAATAGCGTGTTGACAAGTGGTGCTTTATCATTAGATCATTTTTAGTTCCACATCCTCCATATCTTTTAATCCTCCATCCTTATCTCTTATAAATAGAGATATTCTCTATTTGTTTGAGGAGCCACAATTAATGCAAAATCATTAAGCTCATTTAAGGAGGAGAATTGGAGCCAAAGTTATCATCTTTATATCAAGTTCATCCATTCTTCATCCATTTTTATCATTTCTTAACTAGGTTATGTAGGAATTCAATCAAGGAAGCATCAAACCTTCATCAAATCATCACCAAGCTTGTAAGGGATTGGGAAAGGGCCATTTTCCACATCAAAATGACATCAATTCCCCAATGGGATTGAAAGTTTGATCATTTAAATATGATTTAATAGTTTCTTTCATTGTGTTCTTCATTTATTTCTTATTTTGATGTTTCTAATGAATTGCATAGGGAATCTTAGTTCTAACTTGCATATTGATCTAACATTGTGTTTGTTCTTTGTGTTTGTGTAGGTCTAGGATTGGGGTTCATAGGTACATCTATACAAGTGTATATACATTTTTTTAGATCCCATTAACATGCATGTGCATATATATACACATACTTCCACGTACATCCCACTTGTCAATAGAATTGTAATAGTACAAGAAAAATCTCAAAATTTGAAATAGATAAACATCACCCAATAATGCATGTAGTAGTAAACAAGACTCTCAAATGCATACATATCAGTTAAGTATGACTTACCTACTACCCACGAACTGACTCAACTCAATCATTCTAATGTGGTGTGTGTATATGCTCAGATAGTTTACTTTTACCGGTTACCGGTTACCCGACCAAGATCTTCTCCTGAGTGATACTTCCCCTCCACCTAGAGGAATGCACATTTACCTGCAACCATTAACACATTCCTACATCAGTCAGCTATTCACAACATATGAAGTATACATAAACATCTCCAAAGTTAGAATAATAATTCAATAACCATCTATTCTCATATATGCTATATTTCCCCATGAAATAACATCAACTCAGATAACATCAAATGAGATATAATTCACATTGATAACTATTATCAATAGTTTTGCACCTTGCTGAATGCAATATTCAACAAACTATTGAAACATGGAAACCTCTTTCAGATGTGGGTGATCTGCATGAAAGAGGAATCTCCAGAGTGAGTTGGTTCTCCGAATGATGAATTCTATTCTAAGTGACTTTCCAGGAAAAAGGATAGAAGGATAAACTAAATTTAAAATCTAAAACTAAAAATCTATCACCCTAAAAATATTGATCAACTGTAAGAAGACCCTGATAATAACTTACTCTCATCAACTCTTTTAAAATTAAATTCCCACAATCTCACAACACATGTAGTTCAACAGTGATTTATGCAGAGGTTAAATTAACACAAGGCATAACCTGAACTAGCATGCAACTCTTCCAAATTTCTTGACAATAGTAAGAAAAGAAAAGGATCCAACATATTTGAATCACAGAACAAATCAAATTACTATTCCAAGTCATGAAAAAGAACTGAGAAAGGGAAATTCTGCTATTTTATTGAATGATGGAGTGGAACTTCTCAGAATCTAAGCACACATAAGTTTACAAGCTCCCCAAAATGTGTAAGGGCAAGAAACTCTAATTTGTACTACTGAGAGAGGAGAGCTGAAAAGACTAAGTCTATCAAAACCTAGCTCTCAAGAAAACCTAATTCGAGCTCCGAAAAAGCTCAAGAAAAAAAGGCTTCTAACTGTCTCAAAAACTGCTTAAAAGTAGAAAAAAGCACAATGCTTTCATGATGAACTTGTCAAGCCTCTAAAAATAGGCTAAGATTGCTTTAAAAACTCAAAAAACACCTTATCTCTCCAAGATAAGTCTCAAATCCGACCAAGAGGAAAAGTCAATAAAAGATCTGCTAAAAATAGCAAGAAAACATAAAGCAATTTATAGAATATCACTTTATGATTCTGCTTTACAAGGTGCAGATTTTTACAATTTGTCTATTTTTTGCAATTAAAGATTGAAAATCTTTTGCAAAAAAGAAAATCTCCTTATTCCTTCATACAATGTTCTGATTTTTCTCAAAAATCATAAAATAAAACATTACATAATCATTATCTCTTCTCATCTTATCAAAAAATCCCACTGGTTTCTTAAAAATTAATCAAAATAAAAACCCTAAAAAGATTATTGACCCTAAGTCATAGGGTAATCACAACTCACCCTTAATTGATTTTCAATATTCAAGGCCTTCAAAAAAGACTAAGGAAAGAAAAAGTCTTAAAGACTTGACCTTAGATCTAACAAAGAAGATTCGGCCCCCACATATACCTTTAGACTTAGGCTTCAACAAAGTCGTAATGCAAAGGCTATAATCTTCGACCCCATTCGAAAACTGACATGTACTTGAAACCGAACATTCTGGATGATGATGATGTTCGAATTAGGGCATGAGGAAATAGGGTTAAACCCTAATTATCATTTCATTTCACACTTGTGACTTTGGAAGGAAGGAAACTCTGTCTGGAAAAAATGCTGCCATGATGGTCGAATCTACATCTTGTGTGCTTAGGAATATTCACCGTGCTTATATGCATAACTGAAAACTCATCTGGGGTAAGCCTTTTTACTTTGTATCAAAGTTCCTTTCCTTTCATTCAAGAATTCTAGAATATCAAAAGCTTTAAGGCCGCGGCCTATCATGCTTCTCTTCTAACCTATTCCTGTGCTTTGATTTATTTTACCTTGGCCGATATGAGCTTGAGCTCCTCTTGAAAGTTCTAAGAGAGAGC
This sequence comes from Sequoia sempervirens, assembly GCA_007258455.2. Classification (NCBI taxonomy): domain Eukaryota; kingdom Viridiplantae; phylum Streptophyta; class Pinopsida; order Cupressales; family Cupressaceae; genus Sequoia; species Sequoia sempervirens. The sequence goes on along the minus strand of VDFB02047397.1, from coordinate 45,804,472 downwards.
TCGTACTACATTATCACTTTTCTCCACTATCACAAAGGTGAACTATTTGCTCATTATTCCACGGCTTCTATGGCTCCATATTTAAATTTTTCTGGCCTTGAGGCCACGACTATGCACAACCTCTAATATCATCATTTTCTTGTTCTTCTGTGTCTGCAATAATCACTGTTATGCTCTATTTCTCGCTATGAGGGCTCAACCATTCTTCAAAAGCTTGAAATCATGCTTTGGGAAGCCAAACTGGAACTTTAGGCCGTAGCTAAAGTGCTCCATTAGAAAAATAAAAGGGTAATTTTCCTTTGCTACACACTTGTTCTCTAGAGACTTAAATAGCTTCTTTTACTCATGGATTTTGGCCATGTAAGGCGGTGCCAAATGCGCACTTTAGGAAGCATTCCTTGTCTTTTGGGCTCGACCCAGAACATAAAATTTACCATTATGTTTTCCTAAGAGTAAATCTATTTTATGGGTGTCATTGAAATTTTAATAAATCTACATTTTCCTCCTTCTATTCTTTGACCCAACTTAGAAACTTGCATCTGTTGTATATTCTTGCTATTTAATTCAAGACCTCACATGGGTTACTACTGCAATTATTTCTTCTGCACTTTGAAGCTAACCCTGAAAATGGGTACTCAAAATCTTTAAGGGAAACTACATTTTTCTGTATTCTGATGCTAAACTAAAAGTGGTTCTTTGGGATTATTAAAGAAAATTGGTATTTTCTTCTCTTCTGAAGCTTGACCTAGCACAAAAATCTTCAAATTTGTAGTTTACTGCTGTTTTTATGAGAAACCCATATGGGTATCATAGATTATCATATTTATGTATTTATGAAATAGATCCACATGTGGGTATTTGAGATTAAAAAATGTAAATCCATTTATGAATATGAACTCGACCTAGAAAAGGAACCTTATTATGAACTTTTGAAAGAAAATAATATCATGGGTTTTGGAGATTTTCAAAACAAAAGCATATATTCCTATTTTTTGACAGAGCTTGACCCCCATCCTTTTCATTTTATCTCACCATTTATAACAGACCCTCACCTGGGTAACACCACACTGGAAATGTAAAGCCTTGTGGCTATGTGTATTTACAAAAAGATAATTGAAAATGGTGATAAAATTATATATTTGCTTGTATTTACACTTAGGATTTGACTCAAATAACCAGTGATGTTTCGCTTTCACTTCAGTAACGAAAGGATGCCCTGAGTATCTGTCTTTATTGTTAACCTCCTTCACATCTGTACATCTCAAAAGAAAACAACTCCCTGCATCACTGCTGTTTGCTTTAATATGCTTTCAAAAATATAAAGGAACATGATGGAACAACAAGAAACTGTGTGCTTGTCCATATTCTTTGGCCCACATTATTCAGTACCCCATTTTGGCATTTCTGTAACTCTCTTTGATAGTTGTATAACACCTGAGCTCGATTCATAATTGTTTTTGGTTTTGATAAAACATTTGACCTCCCATCACAGAACTGTCGTTGACATGGAGCTATAAACTACCCTTAAAAAAAAACATCTAATGCACATTATGAGAATACTCTCCAAGTACTTAGAATCATGGTAGAAAAAATGTAATACCTTGAGAAGGCTTCTGTATAAGTTCATTGTGAAGAGGAGAATCTCCATACTTGTATTCTGCTTATACTTTAATGTCTTTCTAACACTCCTCAATCTTAACATAGAAACTTCTACCTTCTGCTTTTGAACTCTGTAGAGATTGTTAAAATGAAAAAATGCATCACTATGAATCACCTCTATTTACCAGTTCACATGCATAACTAATAACTTCAGAAGCACCATTCTGGAAAGGAAAAACTTACTCTCCCCTTAACATACTGGAATGATCACTTTGTTATTACAATTCATGATGCAGTATCTACTTTATCAGTCAACTGGGACTAGAAATTCATTCAATACTCAAATGCATTGTCTGTGTTTGTATTCTTGAGCAACATGGTACTCTTCATGCATTTTTATATTTCACCGTACAAACCGCTCTTAAAATCTATTCTCTTTGATGATGAAAATTAAAACAAAACATTAAGGCATAATGTATGCATGTTCACTATCCGAGAAAGAATTGATGAATTGAAGCCTACATGAAGTTTGATTACAATCAGCACAGAAAATGAAGTTATTCAACAATTTCTGATGTAAATGTACTGAGTTAAATTCTTTAAGTGAACTAAACTCACTGTTCACCTGTAGCCTTTAGAAAGCAACCCTGATCATTATGAATGAATAGTTGGTTTTGCTACTTGATGGATTCTCTTTTTTACTCTTTTAGTTGTTCTCATTTCATTGGATGAATATGATAAAGTATCTTTTAAAATCAGCCCATTTAATGAATAGGGCAGCATGCCGAGCTCAACCCTTGTGGGAGCCCATTTTACTCCACATGCTTGGTCTTCAAATAATGTTCAGCTTCATGACTTTACCTATACCTACACAAGGAAACAAATAGTGTTAGCGTAAAAATAGAACATGTTGATCATGATATGGTTATTTCTCCTTCAGTTCACTTCCTTCATATTGCACTTAATTGATTGTTTCAATGTATTGCTAATAGCATGATGTACTATTGTGGGTGCTCCATATAAGTTACATCATAATTAGAGCCACTGACACCCCTCTTTTCCTCTTACAGGTTGACGAAGCTCGAGATGACAAGGTGCACCATTCGGCATCGAACGTCGATAATCAGGCAATGATGATTATGCTGTTGCTTATGTGTTTTCCTTTCTGCATCATCAGTAGTGCAATGTGTTATTAGAAATGTATTGTAACAGTCATAGTTATATCCACGGCTTGTGTGGATCTTTGATTTCAATTCTGCTTTTCAATTGAAGAGAAAAATGCATTTTCATGCAATGTTGTAATATCATTCTGATTGTGAAATCAAATGAAGCCTTGTAAAAATATGAGTTCTTTAGGAAATGAATAAAAGCATCTGAAATGCTATTTTGCTCATGTACTCAATTTTGTATTTCTTTTAAATCTGCAACATCTGAATGGCACTCTGCAACTCCATAAGTTCACTAAAATGCATAACTGTTACTCAATGCAAAAGTAATGCGAAACAACATTTAAATTCAATCTGCAATTCCACTTAAAGTTAAAAAACAATCAGCCAACTCCTCCATTTGAGCTGAGGTGAAAAATATGTAACATTTTTGTGATTTTCGCTATATGCTTGCCTGCTAAGCATAGATCAATGGCCTTTAAACAATTCATTGGGCATGGAGTCAAATCTACCGCCCCTTAAAACTCAGAAACTTGAACAGTACCACTCCAAACAACAGCAAGAAAACAAAACAAAATTGAAAGCAAACTAAAAGGCCCTGGTGGCCAACAAAACAATGTGTAGCAGCGCTTAGAGAGAGCAAACTATTGAAATGAAATGTGTGAAACACACTTCTTTGCAAACTACTCTACCTAACAGTGAGATAACCTATCTCAAAGGTAGTGCTTGAGGTGGATCCCATTTATTGGGATAGACAACATCTCACCAGTCATCTTGGAAAGTTGGAATGCATTGTGCTCCTTGCATTTCGTAATTACATAAGGCCCATCCCATATTGCATTGAACTTGGAATGTCGTCCAGGTCTACTCTTTAATTCATTCCACTTGAAAACTAGATCTCCAACAATGAAATCATGAGGCCTTTCCCTCTTGTCAAAAGCATTCTTCATTTGCACTTGATGTATTTCCAACTGTCTCAGAGCTTCTTTTCTGGTTTCTTCGAGCTCAACCAGCTGTGCAAACCTCACTTCAAGAGGTTGTTCATTCAGTAACTCCAGTTCTTTAACATAACTTAATGTTGGCAATTCAATTGAAATAGGCAACTTAGCCTCTCTGTCGTAAGTCAAAACAAAAGGTGAACAACTAGTGGCTCTTTTAGGAGTTATTCTGTCAACCCAAAGGGCTAGTTTCAGCTTTTCATGCCACATTCTCTGATTATCTTCAACAGTCTTTTTGATTATCTGAATCAAATTCTTATTTGTGGATTCTGCCTATCCATTGCCTTGTGGATAATAATTTGATGGTGTGTTCAAATAGATGTTATTTTTGATAGACCAATCTAAAATCCTCAATCCTATGAAAGCTAAACTATTATTTGAAATGATTGAATCTGGAACGCCAAATCTCAATATGAGATCTTGATAGAAATTAAGTACTGAAGCCTCGTTTGCTTCCTTTAAAGCAACAACTTCGGTCCACTTTGTAAAATAATCTGTGGTAGTAAGAATCCACTTATGTCTTGCACTCGAAGGCGGGTTTATAGGGCCAATAAAATCCAAGCCCCACTTGGCAAAGGGTTGTTCTACCTGAATCGGATGTAGGGGCAGCGGTGCAAGCCTCTATTTACCAACAAATAATGCACATTTCTCACACGCTCTGACCCATGCAATAGCATCTTTAAACAAATCTAGCCAATCATAACCAACTCTCATAATTTTCAAAGCTATTGTTCTTGCAACAAAGTGACCTCCTGAAGGTCCATCATGAAACTCTACTAGCAGCTTGTCAACTTGATCAGGTTGAATGCAATGTAATAAAACACCTTGGAAATCTCTCCTATAAAGGACGCCATCAATGACTGCATAAGGGATGTCTTGTAATCTGTAGTACCTTCTTTTTGCTTTGTCCAAGCCTTCGGGGCATTCACCAGTTTATAGATAATGTATCATCTGCTGCAACCATGTAGCAGGGGGTGCTTGAACAACACCTAAAACATCATTATTTAATACTATTTCTATATTTGCAGCCTCTTTTAAGCTGTTTTCTTCACTTCCAACAATCTGCTCACACAAACCTTTGCCTCTAACGAGCTTGGTTACTTTAATATCAACATCGAACTCCATCACTTTAGTGATCCAACTAGCACGCTTATCATTAATATCCTTGTTAAACAGAAAATCTTTAATAGTAAAATGCGATACTAGCAAATGAACCTTGCTGTTGGACAGCATGTGTCTAAATTTTTTCATGCTTCTTATGATAGCGAAAACATTTTTCTCTACAAAAGAGTACTTTACCTCGTAATCGTGCAAAAGTTGACTAAAAAATGCAACATGCTGCTCTAAGCCTTCCTCGTTTTGTTGGCATAACATGGCTAAAACTATATCTATTCCTCCAAAAGCATATAAAATGAAATCTCTGTCAAAGTTTGGATTAATGAGAGTAGGAGCGACTGCAAGTGCCTCTTTGATCTGCTCGAAGCTCCTTTTACCTTCCTTGGTCCAGCTGAATGGCATATTCTTCATCAGCATAGAAGTGAGAGGTTGCAGCAAGGCTACGATATTTGGTATGAACCTCCTCATGAAATTTATTCTCCCAAGAAAGCTTTGCAAGCCTTTCTTATGAGTTGGTAATGGCAATTCTAGAATTGCGGAAACTCTTTCAGGATCATTCGAGATACCTTGCTTTGAGACAATGTGTCCTAGCAACTTGCCTTCGTGTACTAAAAATATACACTTTTTTGGATTGAGAGATACTCTGAACTCTTTGCATCTCTGAAAAATCTGTTCCAAGTGATCCAAGTGTTCATTAGCATTTCTGGAAAAAATAGTAATATCATCTAAATAAACCAGAACAAACTTGTTCATAAGGCCGTGAAAGGCCATATCCATAGCACGCTAGAAAGTTGCTCCAGCATTTGATAAGCCAAAGGGCATCTTCTTGTAGGCCATCGTGCCCCACTTGGTTGTAAATGCTATTTTGAACTGATCCTCTTGCTTAACCAGAATCTGGTTATAACCTGAGTAGTCATCTAACAAAGAAAATCTTTCAGAACCATAAACTACTTGTAAAATTTTCTCTATGGAAGGGAGCAGATAATGGTCCTTCAATGACGCTTTATTCAGATCTCAGAAATCAACACAAAGTCTGATTTCTCCACTCTTCTTCCTGACTGGTACTAAATTCGACACCCAAGAGGTGTGCTTGATAGGAAAAATGATACTGCTTTCAACTAGCTTATTCAGTTCAGCCTTCATGAGGTGTTCCAACTTAGGATTAAGCGGTCTTTGCTTCTGCCTTACCGGCTTTGCACCATGTTCAAGCTCGATAGTATGCTGAGCTAATTTAGGGTTAAAACCTCTTAAATCTTTGTATTCCCAAGCAAAAACATCAATAAATTTCTGACATAATAGAATGAAAGCTTGCTGTTCCTCTTGACTGCATACCTTACCTAGCTTGAGAAGCTTACCTTTGAAAATTTTAATAGCTGTATAGTGCTCCTCCTTGACAGTCAAGTTGCACTTGTCCTTGCAAACTTGATCATCTGAGTTAAACACTGATTCCAAGGTCACCAATCCTTTTGGCAGCTTATTGGTCTTTAATTGCACAATCTGATCCTCATACTGCTACTGCCATTTTTGTTGATTTCCATTTGTGAACTCAGCTTCAACAATCAGAAAATTCACAATTTGCTCATCGCTGTCAAAGACCTACCATCTCACATTATTGTCAGGTACAAAAGGTATGACCACTATTTTCACATACTGACGTGCTTCTACTTTATGAATCTCTTTGGGAATGTCAAACTGGGCTCCTATGGCAGTGAGACTGTTATCATGATTATTTTGATTCTGAGGGATCGACAAGATATTAAAAGCATTAAAATCTTTTATTAAATCCCATACACGATGCTTGTATTTCTTGAGTAAATAATTTTTAGCTGCATTTCAATTCTTGACCTGATTCACAATCAACTCTGAATCACCATAAACTTGTAAGAATTTAATACCTCGTTTGCGGGCCCACTTAAGGCCATGTACCAATGCTTCATACTCAGCTGTATTATTTGAACAGCTAAAAAGAAAATCTGAAAGTTGAATAATATTTATCACCTTTGGGTGATATCAACATGGCTCCACCACCAGCACTAATACTGCTCCTCGAACCATCAAAATAAAGTTTCCACAACTCATTATCTTTTCCTACAAATGGTTCATCCTCTTTGCAAAGATTAGGCATGTCGTAATCAGACTCACGAATCATATAAACTCCTAAACCTACCTCATCTATGCTCTAAAACGGATCAAGCTCGTGATCTTCGGCTGCCCATTCATCGAGACTGATGTAGTCTCCCTGGGTGCTATAGTTTAAGGTCATAGTTTGCTCCTCCATTACAGAGGTGGTGTAGAAATTAGCGTTTATAGGGTTTGGGGAGTATGGTTCGATATGGTCTTTGGCGAGAGGCTCAAACTTTATGGTCACTTTCATACCATACCTTGTTCTAAAAATATGAGACCAATCAGAAGACAAAAACCCACCCAACTTGGCTATGAAATCCCTTGACAAACAAATGGTGAAGTGCGGCGGTAAGTCTATGACATGAATATCCTGGTGAATAGCGAAACTTGGGGATGTGTGTAAGGTAAGGGTTAAATTTCTAATAATCACAGCAGTCTTAACAGTAGACCCATCTAATTGCACTATGCCTTTCTAAGGATTAGGCTCATAAACAAGACCTAGTTTATCAGCTAAACTCTTTGGCATGACTGAACTACTAGCTCCAGAATCGACTGTACAATTATGCACAATTTTATCACCTATGATCAGACTTAAGTAAAACGGAGGGGGCTTTACCTCTTTTGTTTTCTATCCACTTTTCTCCTCCAGGTCGTTAGCCAACACAGCCTTCACAACTCCTTGATTAGTGTTGTCAGAAATAGACAACTCAGCCAATGCATTTTGCAGTAAACTTCTTTTCCCTGGAAGCTGCAGAGCGTCTAATATCAACATATTGATAGTAGTTTTCTTGAGATGCTCAATGATATTGAAGGATGAAACATTTACCTTCTGCTAGTTTTTTGTAACAACAGCTTCATTTTGCTTTTGCACAGGCTGCGAATGCATTTTTAGTTGCTCTTTGTTGGGTATCTCTTGCCCTCTCTATAGAATCTACATTTTAGGCTATGTAGCAGCATTAATTTATGATAAAACCGGTTGATTACTAACTAGTGGCTGTTGCTGTGAAGTTCTAGCTTGCTATCCTAGATCCATAGCTCATTTTTTAGATCTAGTATTGGCTGAAATAGGGGAATTTTGTCGATCTTGGCCATTCACGTTACAAAATTCAGAGCTCTGCCAGTTCGACAAGGTGACTTCTACATTATCTTGCTATTTCTGATTCTGATCTGCAACATTTTCTAAAACAACATATATATTTTGAACCATTAAAGCCTGGTTTCTTACTCCATTGGCACATGCCGATTGGTTATGGGGTTGATTGCATGGGTAACACCAGTCATAATCTTGAGCAACATTGTTTTGCGGCACAAGTTCTTTTGATGTGCTGGTTGTGTTCGGATTGCATGGCTGGAATGGCCAAGGGTTAAAATTCCTTCTTTGGGCTTGATAATCACCTTGGAAAGCGGGCCTATTTTGCTGGTTTTGCTGATAAGGGGCTTGATAAGGCTTATGTTCTTGGCCAACGTGCTTCTTAATAGTCACGAGGTCATTCCCAAAGGTTTTCAGTATGCTCTTTAGCTCTTACATCTCTAGATTTTGGGTTGGGGTAGCAACCTCTTGAGCTGTCTTATGGTATCTTATTGCTGGAACTGGCAGGACAACAGCCAAGGGAGGTATAGCAACAGGAATAGGCGGCTGTATTTCTAGAAACAAGGGCATAGGAGGTCTAGGGGCTATGTCTCCAGCTTGAATGAGGCAATTTTCAGCATTTATAACAATATTATAAGTGTTAGGAAGTGTTAGACCATCCATAGACTGAGTCATAATAGCAATCTTGCTATTTAAAGATTTTAAATAAAATAGAAATGCATGTGCCGGTAAGGGCTTTACCATTGCCAGAATTCTATCCCAAGTCCTCTGAAATCTTTAATTGAAATTTTCCAAATATTCGTGCAGTGCCCTTTGAATAGTACTCAACTGCTCTAACAAAGATAAATTGTCAGATTTATCTACAAAGTGCTGGTATAGGCCATTACCTAAAGCATCCCATGTTGCGATTGAATTTGCAGCAAGGCCTCTGAACCACTGCAGCACTTTACCCTTAAGTGACGTAGCTAACAGCCTTAGAGCAACATTCTCCTGCATGATATTGTGCACCGAGCATAGTGTGGCCACATCACAGATGTGCTCAACTGGCATAATGTAATCTTCTCTAGTGAAATATGGTAGTCCTCGAAGGGCTGCAACTGGAATATCATCATGTTGAGTGAGATTTAATGGGCTACCTCCGTTGAAGGATGTGAATGGGTGCTACCTTGGCAGTGCTGCCATCAGTGGTATTTGTGAAATTGGGACTGCTGTACCAGGTGACATGACTAAGGTGCCAAGCACAGGAGGTGTTGACTTCGATCTTTTAGGGGTCTCGAAAAGCTTTCTTGCTGTCCTGCCTCTTCTTCGTGATGGGGATAGCTCTCAAAATTTAAATGATGTTGTGCTTGATCTTGTTTGAATATTTCTCATGCCTGGGCTGTACTAGCCAGCAAAACAGAACTGGAGTTGCTAGGTATATTGTGATAGCCTCCAAAAGGATGGAAAATCTACTGCATACACCAAACAATAAACTTGAAATATTAAATATTCTCTGAAAGTAACTTTCAATGTCCCACCGAGCATGCCAAAAACTGTTATCAATAGTTTTGCACCCTACTGAATGCAATATTCAGCAAACTACTGAAACATGGAAACCTCTTTTAGATGTGGGTGATCTATGTGAAAGAGGAATCTCCAGAGTGAGCTGGTTCTTCGAATGATGAATTCTATTCTAAGTGACTTTCCAGGAAAAAGGATAGAAGGATAAACTAAATTTAAAATCTAAAACTGAAACTCTATCACCCTAAAAATATTGATCAACTGTAAGAAGACCCTGATAATAACTTACTCTCATCAACTCTTTTAAAATTAAATACCCACAATCTCACAACACATGTAGTTCAATAGTGATTTATGTAGAGGTTAAATTAACACAAGGCATAACCTGAACTAGCATGCAACTCCTGCAAATTTCTTGACAATAGTAAGAAAAGAAAAGGATCCAATAGGTTTGAATCACAGAACAAATCAAATTACTATTCCAAGTCATGAAAAAGAACTGAGAAAGGGAAATTCTACTATTTTATTGAATGATGGAGTGGAACTTCTTAGAATCTGAGCACACATAAGTTTACAAGCTCCCCAAAATGTGTAAGGGAAAGAAACTCTAATCTAAACTGCTGAGAGAGGAGAGCTTAAAAGACTAAGTCTATCAAAACCTAGCTCTCAAGAAACCCTAATCCGAGCTCTGAAAAAGCTCAAGAAAAAAAGGCTTCTAACTGTCTCAAAAACTGCTTAAAAGCAGAAAAAAGCACAATGCTTTCATGATGAACCTGTCAAGCCTCTAAAAATAGGCTAATCTTGCTTTAAAAGCTCAAAAAACACCTTATCTCTCCAAGATAAGTCTCAAATCCGACCAAGAGGAAAATTCAATAAAAGAACTGCTAAAAATAGCAAGAAAACATAAAGCAATTTATAGAATATCACTTTATGATTCTGCTTTACAAGGTGCAGATTTTTACAATTTGTCTATTTTTTGCAATTAAAGATTGAAAATATTTTGCAAAAAAGAAAATCTCCTTATTCCTCCATACAATGTTATGATTTTTCTCAAAAATCATAAAATAAAACATTACATAATCATTATCTCTTCTCATCTTATCAAAAAATCCCACTGGTTTCTTAAAAATTAATCAAAATAAAAACCCTAAAAAGATTATTGACCCTAAGTCATAGGGTAATCACAACTCACCCTTAATTGATTTTCAATATTCAAGGCCTTCAAAAAAGACTAAGGAAAGAAAAAGTCTTAAAGACTTAACCTTAGATCTAACAAAGAAGATTCGACCCCCACATATACCTTTAGACTTAGGCTTCAACAAAGTCATAATGCAAAGGCTATAATCTTCGACCCCATTCAAAAACTGACATGTGCTTGAAACCGAACATTCTGGATGATGATGATGTTTGGAATAGGGCATGAGGAAATAGGGTCAAACCCTAATTATCATTTCATTTCACACTCGTGACTTTGGAAGGAAGGAAACTCTATTTGGAAAAAATGCTGCCATGATGGTCGAATCTGCATCTTGTGTGCTCAGGAATATTCACCATGGTTATATGCATAACTGAAAACTCATCTGGGGTAAGCCTTTTTACTTTGTATCAAAGTTCCTTTCCTTTCATTCAAGAATTCTAGAATATCAAAAGCTTTAAGGCTGCAGCCTGTCATGCTTCTCTTCTAACCTATTCCTATGCTTTGATTTATTTTACCTTGGTCGATATGAGCTCGAGCTCCTCCTAAAAGTTCTAAGAGAGAGCTCATCCCGCGTTATCACTTTTCGTCACTGTCACAAAGGTGAACTATCTACTCATTATTCCACGGCTTCTATGGCTCCATATTTAAATTTTTCTGGCCTTGAGGCCATGACTATGCATAGCCTCTAATATCATCATTTTCTTGTTCTTCTGTGTCTGCAATAATCACTATTATGCTCTATTTCTCACTATGACAGCTCGACCGTTCTTCAAAAGCTCGAAATCATGCTTTGGGAAGCCAAACTGGAACTTCAGGCCACGGCTAAAGTGCTCCATTAGAAAAATAAATGGGTAATTTTCCTTTGCTACACACTTGTTCTCTAGAGACTTAAATAGCTTCTTTTACTCATGGATTTTGGCCATGTCAGGCCGTGCCAAATGCACACTTTAGGAAGCATTCCTTGTCTTTTGGGCTCGACCCAAAACATAAAATTTACCATTATGTCTTCCTTAGAGTAAATCTGTTTTATGGTTGTCATAGAAATTTTAATAAATCTGCATTTTCCTCCTTCTGTTCTTCGACCCAACTCAGAAACTTGCATTTGTTGTATATTCTTGCTATTTAATTCAAGACCTCACATGGGTTACTACTGCAATTATTTCTTTCTGCACTTTGAAGTAACCCTGAAAATGGGTACTCAAAATCTTTAAGGGAAACTGCATTTTTCTTTATTCTGATGCTAAATTGAAAATGGGTCTTTGGGATTATTAAAGAAAATTGGTATTTTCTTCTCTTCTGAAGCTCAACCTAGCACAAAAATCTTCACATTTGTAGTTTACTGCTATTTTTATGAGAAACCCATATGGGTATCATAGATTATCATATTTCTGTATTTATGAAACAAATCCACATGTTGGTATTTGAGATTAAAAAATGTAAATCCATTTATGAATATGAACTCGACCCAGAAGACGAACCTTATTCTGAACTTCTGAAACAAAATAATATCATAGGTTTTGGAGATTTTCAAAACAAAAGCATATATTCCTATTTTCTAACAAAGCTCGACCCCCATCCTTTTCATTTTATCTCGCCATTTATAACAGACCCTCACCTGGGTAACACCGCACTGGAAATGTAAAGCCTCCTGGCTATGTGTATTCAGAAAAAGATAATTGAAAATGGTGATAAAACTATATATTTGCTTGTATTTACTCTTAGGATTTGACTCAAATAACCAGTGATGTTTCACTTTCACTTCAGTAATGAAAGGATGCCCTGAATATCTGTCTTTACTTTTAACCTCCTTAACATCTGTACATCTCAAAAGAAAACAACTCCCTGCATCACTGCTGTTTGCTTTAATATGCTTTCAGAAATATAAAGGAACATGATGGAACAACAAGAAACTATGTGCTTATCCATATTCTTTGGCCCACATTATTCGGTACCCCATTTTGGCATTTCTGTAACTCTCTTTGATAGTTGTATAACACCTAAGCTTGATTCATAAGTGTTTTTCCTTTTGATAAAACATCTGACCTCCCATCACAGAACTGTCCTTGACATGGAGTTGTAGACTACCCTTAAAAAAAAACATCTAATGCACATTATGAGAATACTCTCCAGGTACTTAGAATCATGGCAGAAAAAATGTAATACCTTGAGAAGGCTTCTGTATAAGTTCATTGTGAAGAGGAGAATCTCCATGCTTGTATTCTGCTTATACTTCAATGTCTTTCTAACACTCCTCAATCTTAACATAGCAACTTCTACCTTCTGCTTTTGAACTCTGTAGAGATTGTTAAAATGAAAAAATGCATCACTATGAATCACCTCTATTTACCAGTTCACATGCATAACTGATAACTTCAAAAGTGCCATTCTGGAAAGGAAAAACTTACTCTCCCCTTAACATACTAGAATGATCACTTTGTTATTACAATTCATGATGCAGTATCTACTTTATCAGTCAACTGGGACTAGAAATTCATTCAATACTCAAATGCATTGTTTGTGTTTGTATTCTTGAGCAACATGGTACTCTTCATGCATTTTTATATTTCACTGTACAAACTGCTCTTAAAATCTATTCTCTTTGATGATGAAAATTAAAACAAAACATTAAGGCATAATGTATGCCTATTCACTATCCAAGAAAGAATTGATGAATTGAAGCTTACGTGACGTTTGATTACAATCAGCACAAAAAATGAAGTTATTTAGCAATTTCTGATGTAAATGTACTCAGTTAAATTCTTTAAGTGAACTAAACTCACTGTTCACCTGTAGCCTTCAGAAAGCAACCCTGATCATTATGAATGAACAGTTGGTTTCGCTACTTGATGGATTCTCTTTTTTACTCTTTCAGTTGTTCTCATTTCATTTGATGAATATGATAAAGTATCTTTTAAAATCAGCCCATTTAATGAATAGGGTAGCATGCCGAGCTCAACCCTTGTGGGAGCCCATTTTACTCCACATGCTTGGTCTTCAAATAATGTTCAGCTTCATGACTTTACCTATACCTGCACAAGGAAACAAACAATGTTAGCATAAAAATAGAACATGTTGATCATGATATGGTTATTTCTCCTTCAGTTCACTTCCTTCATACTGCACTTAATTGATTGTTTCAATGTATTGCTAATAGCATGCTATACTATTGTGGGTGCTCCATATAAGTTACATCATAATCGGAGCCACTGACACCCCTCTTTTCCTCTTACACATCGACGAAGCTCGAGATGACAAGGTGCACCATTCGGCATCGAACGTCGATAATCAGGCAATGATGATTATGCTGTTGCTTATGTGTTTTCCTTTGTACATCATTAGTAGTGCAATGTGTTATTAGAAATGTATTGTAACAGTCATAGTTATATCCACGGCTTGTGTGGATCTTTGATTTCAATTCTGCTTTTCAATTGAAGAGAAAAATGCATTTTCATGCAATGTTGTAATATCATTCTGATTGTGAAATCAAATGAAGCCTTGTAAAAATATGAGTTCTTTAGGAAATGAATAAAAACATCTGAAATGCTATTTTGCTCATGTACTCAATTTTGTATTTCTTTTAAATTTGCAACATCTGAATGGCACTCTGCAACTCCATAAGTTCACTAAAATGAATAACTGTTACTCAATGCAAAAGTAATGCGAAACAACATTTAAATTCAATCTGCAATTCCACTTAAAGTTAAAAAACAATTAGCCAACTCCTCCATTTGAGCTGAGGCAAAAAATATGTAACAATAACATGGTATGAGCATAATTTATTCATCTCCAGAATTTACATTACATTCTTATTTTATCCTACATAGTAATAGTAAATAGTAATTACACAATTGGGGTGTAACACATGGGAAATGCTCAAAACAATAGTGAACAATGATACTACATCCTTTTAATTATCCCTTTACACAAAAACACATAAAACACTTTGCATTTCAAATGAAAACCCTTTACACAAGGAAACCCATTTATTTTGTCATCAATGAAAACCCATTTTCTTAATGAATAGCCATTCAATTATTCATAGTTCCTAGGTAGAATGGAAAAATGGCATATATTTCTGGTAGATATACATACTTGCTTGCTAGCCACCCATCCTTGTAAAATGCATTTTGGTAGGGAAAGACTCCACTCTCATTCAACCTCTGAATTCCTGCAACTCCCTTCCATGCTCCACAACAACCTCCCAAATGCAAATGTCAACAATGGAAGCATTTTGGGAATTTTTTCCATTGCTTTTTTGATTTTGAAATAGTCGTTAGGAACACGATCCTTTTTTGTTGATGGGACACATGATGGTACGTGCTTAATTTTCCATAAGTGCACTCCATCAAGTTTTTTCGTGAGTACATTTTGTCCAGCTCGTGGGATGGGTGATGGGGGTTATGATATAATGTTACATACATAGGTGCATTTTTTCTACACTTTAGCTTCTCCCCTAATAGTGTTGTGTGGTAGGTTTTCCCATCGCTTTTAATGATGTCGGTGTTCTTTGCCTTGCGTGAGAAGCTATCCTTTCAGTGTGGGTGGGAAGGGGAGTTGACATGATTAAGACATGCATTTTAATATGTAAGAAGTATTGTTATTGGAAAACACTTTTTGTTGTGGGTTTTCTCATTGTGTAGGTTGGAAGTGAAAGATTGGAGAGTAGGTGGGGGGGGATGAAAAAAAATGGAATTGAGGTGAGGGGTTTATAATCGATTGGGTTGTCACTTGTAAATGGTTTTAAAACATTGTGTGGGTTAATTTTTTTTGAAAAACCAGTGTTTTGCAACTTGGAATTTTACACAATAGTATGAATGTCTTGAAAATCTTTTTTTATTTAGACAACACTCTGTGTTGTGAGTTTTCTCATTTTGTAGGTTGAAAGTGAAAGGTTGGAGAGAAGGTGGGGGAGATGAAAAACTAATGGAATTGAGGTGAGGGGTTTGTAACCAATTGGTTTGTCACTTGTAAAGGGTTTTAAAACATTGTGTGGGTTGCAAATTTCAAAAAACCAATGTTTTGCAACCTAGAATTTTACACAATAGTATGAATGTATTGAATTTTTTTTGTTATTTAGACTACAGGAATGCAATGAAAGACACCACATTTTAAACACCTAGTTTTTTCCAATGACCATTAACACTCTGTATGATTGTAGGTTGGAAAACATAATCAGATGTGAGTCCATGATTTATGAAAGCTTCGACCCACACAATGATGTAAAAACCTTTATGGACATAACTAATATGCTGACAAAACACACATTTGTACATACAAAAACACATAAAAACATACATAAAAAAATACATAGAAACATACATAACATGATGAGACAACATAGTGCAGGGTCTGCCAAGACGGATGAGAAAAGTTATGAAACTGATAGATAGGAGGAAACATCATGGTGAGGAAAGTGAGGAAGTTTCAACTCCAGTGATGTGTTTTGTCAGAGAGTAGCTGCATCCATGGAGGGGATATCGTAATGCAAAGCCTATCAAGACAATGATAAAAGTGATGAAACTAGTGCTTTGTATTATGCAGGTTTTAAAACATTATGAGGGTTGCATATTTCATTAAAACCACTACTTTGCAACCTAGAATTTTGTAAAATAGTATGAATGTCTTCAAAAGATTTTGTTAATTAGTCAATAGGAATGTAATGAAAGGCACCGTTTTATAAGCACCCAATGTTTTCCATCAAACATTAACAGTCTGTATGATTGTAGGTTGGAAAAACATAGTGGGAGGTGAGTGCATAATTTATGAAACCTCCAACCCACACAATGTTGTAAAAAACTCTACACACTAAAGCCAAATGAAATCCCTTGTTTTTCTTGTTGCTTTGAATTACATCGGTTTTTTTTCCCTAAGTGAGAAGCTATCTATGCACTGCACGTGGGAAGGGTGATATGAATAAGAAACATGTTTTAAATTATAATAGGTATTGTTATTCAAAAACACTCTGTGTTGTGAGTTCTTTCATTCTACATGTTGAATGCTAAAGGTTTGAGAGCACAGGGAAAAGTTCTAGTTTGGGGATATATAAGACTATCCAAATTCACTTGAGGGGTGAGTAACCAATTGTGTTTTACTTGTAAAGGATTTGAAAACAATATTTGGGTTGCAGGTTTCATAACACCTAGTGTTTTTGAACCTGCAATTACATATAGACAATATGAATGTAATGAAAATATTTTGGTTACTTGCATAGTAAGAACCCAACTAGTTGGTCACACCTTAGTTGATTTTGGATACTTTTATGTATCCCCCATCTACAATTATATTGATAGTATGAATGTATTAAAAAGTTTATTTTATTTAAATAGAAAGAATGTAATGAAAGGAGCCTTCAAAATTTATCACAAGTGTTAGGTAGACTAAAAATTGTGTTTGAAATTCTTCTTATGATTGAAAAAATATATGATTTCTTACAATAGATGGTGCAAAAAGATTTGAAACTTTAATTGTTTGTAACACTTGCAATTTTTTTACATATTACAAGTAACCATGTATGCATCATTTGGTTGTGTGTTTATTATTTGCATTCTATTTACGTTAATATGAAATGTACTAGTAGGCAATGCCACCTGAAGTCTTATTGTTTATGGTAGCTTGCTTATAAATGAAAGAAAAAGGTTGACATTTAAATTGTTTGAGCTCAACAATTTTTAATAAAGCTGTCCATGGTATTCAATAGAGTATAGCAATAAATGTTTTGTATGTATATATGCAGGAAAATATTTTTCTCATCATGGATACTTTCAAATGAATAATGGTATTAAATGCTATTTGTAACAGTAAAAATGGTATTTCACTATCTTCATCTGATTACAACAAAAAAAATGCTCATATTATTTGTAGTGTTGGAAAACACACTGCCCCCTATCAATTATTTACTTGTGAAAAGTTTTTGATTCCTATGCACCAAGAATGTAAGGAAGTCCACCTTAAAATTTTGTTTCTTATGATTGAAAAATTATATGCTTTCTTATAGTAGATGATGCAATAAATTTTGGAAATTTAACTATCCCATAACACTTGCAACTTTTTTACATATTACAACCAACCACAGATGCGTACTTTAAAAGAGAAAGTGGGAGAAAGGGTAATTTGAAATCTTCTTTTTAACGTGTATTTTGATAATATTTTGAACAAATTGATTGCATGTATTTGAATTTGATGTGATGTTTACATTCCTACCTTTACAGGGAAAGGATGGACAAGGAAGTGGTGGGTATGAGCAAGTTAGTGTCCATTTGGGACAAGAAAATGTGCCTCAACTGGGCAACAAAGAAGAAAAGGTGCATAGGGAGGAGATCATTTTCCTGGGTAGAAATTTTGAGAAATAGGAAACTCGTTATCTTGCTACATTGATGTAATAGGATGATGGGATTCCAATTTCTCAATTTCTGGAAAGGAAGTAGAAAAATCAGGTCTTGACCTTATTGGTGACATTTCTTGGAAAGAGTTTTCAATATCTTGAATACTTTTATGTGTCATTGCAGTCATTTTTTGCTCAACTTTTAGAGTGTCTTTATAATTTCATTTAGAAAATTTCATTTCTATTACTAATATGTTGATTTTGACAGTATATTGGAAAATACACTATCCTTGTTTCCTTCAGAGGAAGAAAGTGGAAGAAAGGGTAATATTGAAATCTGCTTTTGAACATGCATTTTCATATTTTGAATGAATTGGCTATATGCATTTGAATTTGATGTGACATTAACATTCTTGACGTTATAGGGAAAGGATGAACAAGGAAGTGGTGGGTGTGAGCAAGCTAGCCAATAAGTTCAAGGCCCGATTTTATCTATTCTTGACACTAGCCTACTCAATTTCTCAATTTCCTTCAATTTTTGGCAAAGAAATGATAAAATTGGGCCTTTACCTTATTGGCGAAGTTTCTTGGTCCATACGGTTTTTCATTTTCCTTCTCATCTATTTCCAATTGTATTTTTCCTCCACAGGTACATATAAATGATTTCATCCTATATATATTGTGTGTAAGAAAATATGTAAATTAAACTAATCAATAACACACAATAGATATAATGTATTACATTAAGGGAATCTAAATTAACAAAATACAGTTCGATAAAGTGACTCCTTAAAAACATTCCATCTTCCTCTATTCTTAAATGCCATGGAAATTGTACTCTTAGATCTTAATTATGCACTAAATGACTGGGATGTCACCTAAGAAATGAGTAGCCTCTAAGCTAGAATGCATACACTATGTCCACACCTACATGATTTTGATGTTCTTGATTAAATGATGAACTAAGTGATATGCAAAATGGTGATTTGGTGTATACATAATGCTATTAAAATGGTGCACAATTGGATTAAACTAATGGAAATTCTATGAGAATGATCCTAAATGCTATGAACAATCTAAGAATGCAGCCATTATTCTAAATTACTTGCTAAACTATTCTAAATGCTGAATCAAAATGCAATTAAGCTCTCAAATGCTAAGATGAATTCTGCAGAGTAATGTTATGCAATCTTCTCTTATGAAAATGCTATTAGTGAGCCTCTATTTGTAGATTTCACCAAGGCATCGGGTGAGTTGGCAACAATGGACGATCTGGATTAAATCTAGAGAGATCGACGGTGAGAAATGAGGATGTTAGAGAGAATTAAGGAAATTGTCCCCTTTAGTAGAACAATCTTGCCAAGTGTAGAAAAGAATCAATGGAAAGAAGAAGCCATGTGTCCTTGAGTTGGTTACAATTGTTGAGAGTAAATATCCATTTTAGAAATTAGGAATAATTATTTTCATGTGACACATGGTGAGTTGGAAGATGAGGTGGAAGGAGGTTAGGAGAATATGGAGAAATGTGACAAAATTCAAATTTAATGAGAGAGAATTAATCAAATAAAACAAATTAGTTAAAATTTTTCATTTTAATTAAATCATGAAGAAAGTAGTTTAGATAAGAGGAATGAAGAAATATGAACTATATAAATAAGTTTTGTAATTTATTTAAATAGTAGAGGAAATAAATTTTTTATTAATTAAATAATTGATATTTAATTAATATTCTCCAGATCAATTTTGGATGTATACATTTTGACCCTCTTTGAAGTGATGTGTTTACACATTGCTTCAAAGAAAAATTTACTAGTGCTACTAAAATTTTGACGATGCCCTAGACAACGATTTTTTAGAAGATAATGATTGTATGCCCCCCTGGGAGATAAATCGAGGAATTTTTGATAATAAAAGATTTTTGATGTTTTTTGAAAATTTCTGATGATGTATGATGATGAAATTTTGATGTGATGATATTCTAGAGATTTATCTCCCAATATGGAAGAAGTGATCTACCCCAATTAATTGATCCTTTAAAAATTAAAATATCCCACCAAAACTACCCTTTTAATTACCCCTATTAAGAGGTAAAAAGTGAAGAGAGGATTCATTTGTGCATTGGTAATTTTGAAAATTTGTGGAGTGAGAGAGCATTCTTGAGCATTTGAGTGAAAATGGTGATCCCCTATGAGACTCATCGATTCAAGTAGATGTGGAAACACAATTGACCAATAGGATATGGACCTTCAGTATGAATTTCAAAACTTTTCTTGTGAATTTTGTATTAATTTTTTTGGCATTTTTCCTTTTTCCTTTTTTGTTTTTTCTTGTTTTAGCGCATAGAAATTTTTTTGTGGCGCATAGACTAGATTTTATAGCACATCCACCTAGAGTTTTAGCACATCTGAGAGGTATAGTGGCACATCATAGATTATAATAGCGCATTGGGGTTTTAGATAGGGCATCCCTAAGAAATGGCGTATTGAAGGAATTATGCAGTGCATCAAAGTAATTCTCTGGCACATTGAATGAAATGGCTCATTGAAGGGATTGCACAACACATTAGATGAATTCTCTGGCACATCCCATGAAATGGTACATTGAAGACCTGTTATGGCGCATCTAGGAAAAAATTGAAGATTTTGTAATTTTACTCTTGAAATTTGATGATGTTTTCTCTTATCGGCCAATGATTTGTTGTTGATGATAGATTAGATGATTTAGTGATCTCATGATAGGTGAGATGCACTAATGATGATGTTGTTTTGACCTCATGATAGGTGAGGATCAAAAATAGTTATTCACAAGATTTGATGAAAATATCACTAGAATTGATAGGATGATTGATTGATGTTTGATTGTTTTGTTGATTTGATTTGATTGATTGATGTGTTGATTGTTTTGTTGATTTGAATTGATTGATTGATGTGTTGATTGCGATGTTTTATAATGATAGGTGACAAATTTAGATAATCTTCAATCCTAAGAGGTTCCCACAGACTTGGAATATGATATGACATCTATCACAAGCCAATAGAGATATCATTGAGCGATGCAAATTATCCTTACTGATTGATATGCCCCATATTAGGATTATCAGGGATTGCTGACTACATTGGCAGAGAGGTGGCATAGCGACCACAATAATTTTCATCTTGCCACTAGAGAGATGACTATTATGCCTAAGGATGTCTATAGGATTTTGTGGATTCCTGTGGTGGGTGATATTGTGACCTATGATCACACTGAGCAAGGAGGTACAAATGCCTTATGCCAGATATTTCATGATGATCATACTATTGGGTATGAGATGCCTTGGTAGGAGATGTTTGAGATGTATGGCCCTTTTCCTTTCATGCTTGTGGGATTTGTCATTGGCTTCTTACATCCCATCAAGAGGGCAAAGGGATTGTCTATTGGTTGGGGTTGGACATTAGAGCAAATGATTCGATTTGGGACCTGTTTCACTTGGGGTTCATGTATGCTTGCATAGTTATACCATGATTTGCACTAGGTAGTGTACCAAAAAGGATCCAGTTTTTTCATAAGTGTGACCCTCTTATAGATGTGGGATTGGGAGCATATTGTGGTGACACAACCAAAGAGAGACAAATTTTGACCATTTCGAAGACCCTATGTCTATGGTTTTGCAAGCCCAGTTGTCCAACATAAGCTGGGAAAATTGGAGTATAGGAGATGAGCATTGGATGAATTGGATTCAATTACCTAACAACCATATGTAGACTATGAGCAGTGGGTCGACGATCATTTGGAGGTGCCTTATTTAATGATTTCTAGGTACCTCATTAGGTGGACATGCTTTATTATCGAGAGATTTTTGTTGCGGAGGGTGCTCAAATAGTACAAAAGAGTTTAGGGGATGCCTCAGGGATTGGCTATGTATACGTGGAGGTAGTAGGATACAACTGAGTAGGGGCCCATGTTATCTTATGATGCTGCATGTGATGAGTATCATCATTTACAACTAGTGATCTGGGATTACCTTCCAGATATTATTGAGGGATAATGACTGAGGAGTACTCATAGTATTTTTTTGGGAAACCATTTCTAAGGATTTTGAGACTGATGATCCAGTGTCGACGTTAGAGGACAATGAGGATAGACCACTCAGACAAAGGAGGGGTAGAGGTGGAGGCGAGTAGGAGGGAGGAGGCAGTGATGGTGGTGGGGATGATGGTGGTAATGAGAGGAGAGATGACAGTGGTGGTGGAGATGGAGGAGGTGGTGCTCACCTAGGATTGGATGTTATAGTTCCTTGTAGGAGGAGATCCTTAGTGGCAGTAGCACAACATGTGCATATACGGTTTCCCTTGCAACAACTGCAGTCTTAGATTACAACATTGCAT
The DNA here is from genome assembly GCA_007258455.2 of Sequoia sempervirens. Lineage (NCBI taxonomy): Eukaryota > Viridiplantae > Streptophyta > Pinopsida > Cupressales > Cupressaceae > Sequoia > Sequoia sempervirens. The sequence continues at coordinate 45,781,993 of VDFB02047397.1, read as the reverse complement.
ACTCAGGTCTAGACCTTTTAGGGCTAGCTGACATAGGTGTAGGGACAACTACAGACATAGACACCAAGGTTCAGGCATAGTTCTTATAGGCCCAGGGATAGATACAGACTCTGATGATTGAGAGGGATGCTTCTAGACAACAACTAGCTTAGATTTAGGGCCAAGGATAGGTACAGGACTAGGTTTCTACATTGACTGTGGAGAGGGATGCACTGAGGTGACATGAAGAGTAAGCAAAGGCTATGACTAAGAGATTGTAGTAGGCTGTGATAGCTGCCAGATCCATTGACTATTTTAGGGAGGTCCACCATACTGCATAGGAGGCCCAGTTTTACAGAGATCAATATCATGAGGTGGTTCCTCCCGAGTGGCGAGCGAACTTTGCATAGTCCCTATTTGGAAGGTCACAGTCTCAAACAGTTATTGTAGGTGTCACACAAACATTGCTTGGAGATCAGAGAGTTCTAGGTGCAGGTCCATCGGGTATAGCGGGAGGTACATGTCCAGGGATGCCAACACCATCTGGAGGGAGCACTACCTAGTTCTAATATTTGATGCTTTATTGTGATGTGGACATGTATACACTGATACTCGATGATTAACTACTATTTTTGATGATGTATTTCTTCATATTCAGATATCCTTGTACACTTGACATCATTTCTGAGATATATATGCAGCGATGATGATGGTTGACCTATGTGTTTTATTGTGCATTGATCATGGTGGATGCATTTAGTTTCCTATTATGTATGCTTATGTGATGTTTCATGATGATGCTATGATATGTCATGGATGCAAATGCAACATGTGTTATGATCCTATGATGCTTTTATGAATGATGTCTATATGTTATTATTATTATTTTTTTGTTACTTTTCTGATGGAACTATGTATGATGCAATGAATGGATAATGATGTTAATGCAAAAGTGGATGATTCTAATGATGGATAATTCTACATGTTCTTATGGATGTATGATATGCACAATAATTTGTGTTGTTTTGTATTTTCTGATGTAAATATATGAATTCCTGTATGAAATGGATGAATGGAAATTTATATATGTTGGTGCTTTGTGTCTAAAAATGTATAACTAAATGTATATGGATGGAAATGATATGATCAATGCATTTGTAATTTTTTATTTTCATGATGCAAACATATATATGTTCTAATGACTTAAATGAATACTTTAGAGAATGACATGGTAATGCATTTTCTTTTTTAGATTTTCATAATGCAAATATATGATCTAATGATTAGATGAATGATGAAATGACATGATAATGCTATAAATGATTTTCTAATCCTCATGCATCTAAATGATCTTTTTAGTAATGTCAAATGTACTTGATTTGTTAATGATAGAAATAACATTAGCCTTGGAAAAATCTATAAATACCACTACAACATCTAGTATGAATGCAACCTAAATATGCAACTCTAACAATGCAATATTGTCATCCCAGTAATCAATTTATTGTGCTTGGTATCATCATTGATATTTTAAAATGTTGAAAGTGAGTACAAACATCAATGGTATAATCAAACCATGATGACCTGAGTACTACTTTCATGATTTTTGATAGTGCAAGTTAATAGAAGCATCTAGGTATAATTAAACTGAGATGACTTGAGCATTCCTTGCGTAAATAGACAAGAGTTAATCATTTTCCTATGGGAATCTAGAATGTCACCAGTGATACTTTGTAGAGAACATCCCATGATGATTCACATAGTAGTAATGATCAACTCACATACAATATACAAAGAGAAATATCATTCTCGATCATAGCTTATCTAGTTCTTGCCATTCTTGAGTTGCTTTTGAGAAATGATAACAACAATCATAATGTGAATAATTTTGAACATTTGTGTTAAAGTGATAAAACTGTGATTTAGAGTATCATCACCAAATGAAACTTGTTTTCAATTGATTGCTCTTTTTGGTTGTTGTTGTTGGTTATGATGATTGTTTTTGGTGAGTCTGATTGATGTTCACAATTGTATCCCATTTGATTGTTGTGTTTTCACCAAGTTTTCATACTGTTGTTTGTTCATTGCTTTGTAAGCTCAAAGATGGATTCCCCTAGTGAGTTCAAGATATTTCCCCTAGTGGAAACAAACCAATTTTATTAGGATATTTACAATGATTGACAAGACAAAGTGAGACATGACCGACACAATAAAATATGTACATGAGGCTCAAACGAAGGATTCAGATAGTGACAGTAAATAGCCAATGATCGACATGCATTCCCACAGAGGAAGAAGCCAGCCTATCACAAATAGCACATGTTGCCATGTTTTCACTACTTGCTTTTATTGCACTTTTTCAAATTTTATGAATTTTTTTTGTACTTTTCACTTTTATAATTTTTTTGTGTTTTTCACTTTTTTGATTTTTTTGAATTATTCACTTTTTTGATTTTTTGGTCATCACCAAGATGCCTGTTTGCTAGGTTTTCACCAAGGTGACCATTGTTTTAGGAATTTTTTTTATGTTTTTGGATTTTTTTAGGACTTTTTATGATGTTTTTGAAAATTTTTAGGACTTTTTCTAATGTTTTGGATGAGTCGTGTAGAATTTCTTGAGATGGACGTTATTCATGAGATCTTCAAATAGGTCTCCTTCTAGAGTGGATAACTGATATGCTCTTGACCCATAGATTGACACAATGACAAAGGGGCCGAGCCAATTTGGTTCAAACTTTCCTTTCTTCTCTCTATCCTACTGGTTGTGTGGGTTTTCCTTCAATACTAGGTCACCAACTTGAAATGTTCTGGGTTTGACTTTATGATTGTAACTTCTGGACATCCGTTGTTGGTAGGCTTTTTGGTGGTTCACTTCTTGTTGGTGTCATTCATCTAATAGTTCTAGTTCCTGTAATCTGGATACTCGATAGTCCTCATCAAAGATGATACCCTTCAATGAAACCCTGAGTGATGACAATTCAACTTCGATGGGTACAATGCTCTCAAATCCATATAACAAAGCATGTGGTGTGGCTTCGGTTGGTGTGTGAATACTAGTGCGGTATGCCCATAGAGTAGGGTTTAATTGGATGTGCCAATCACGTCCTACGTCATTGACTATTTTTTTCAAGATTTTTCAAATAATTTTGTTAGAGGCTTTTTCCTGACAATTTCCCTAAGGATAGTATTGCATAAAGAAGCGATGTTGGATATTGAACTTCTCACACAATTCTTGCATGTCTTGATTTTTGAATGGTCTTCCATTGTCGGTGACAATGGATTGAGGGATGTTGTACCAACAAATGATGTAATTGAGGATGAATGATGAAATTTTCTTTCTAATGATGGTGATTATAGGAATGACTTCAATCCACTTTGTGAAGTACTCTGTATCTGTGATGATAAACTTGTGTCCATTCAACGAAGATGGATGAATTTTACCAATAAGATCTAGTCCCCACTGACAAAAGGGCCATGTTGATGCAAAAGGATGAAGTTCTTGCACTAGTGTGTGGATGAGGTTGCCATGAATTTGACCTTTGTTACATTTCTTGACAAACTAGAAAGACTCTTTCTTCATGCTTGGCCAGTAGTATCCTAAATGAAGGAGTTTCTTGGCTAAGGTTAAACCACTTGAATGTGTTCCAAAAACACCCTCATGAACTTCTCGTAAAGCCGTTTCAGACTCATCACACTCCAGACATTAGAGAGTTTTGTGAAGACCTCATTGGTATAGTACATCCGTGATAAGAGTATGTCGGGCGGCTCGGTGAATGAAATTTCATTTTTGATTTCTAGACAAGTCAGGTGGAAGAGCGTTATCTTTTAGGTAGGTATAAATTTCACCATAGATTGATGTATTGGTATCAGCTAGGTGATAGATGACATGGGACTCGATATCATCATAGGCAGGGAAAAACAATTGTTCCACCAAGAACTCATAACAACTTCTCTTCTCAGGAATTTGTAACAAGGAAGCAATAGTGGCCATGGCATCAACGACTTTATTGTCCACTCTTGAAATTTGTTCAAATTTGATATCCATGAAGTATTTATTAAAATCATCAATCATTCTTTTGTAGGGCATCAATTTTTCATCCTTTGTTTGATAGTCATCATTGAATTGGTTAATGACCAACTGAGAATCTCCATATACTTGCAATTCTATAGTTTTCCATTCTACAACTATTTTAATGCTAATGATTAATGCTTCATACTTTGCCATGTTGTTGGTACAAAGGAACATTAATCTGCATGATTTTGGTATGGTATGTCCTTGTGGGATGAAAAATAAGATTCCTTCCCCTCATCCATGTTGGGTGTGTGATCCATCAAAGTATAATGTCCACTATAGACAACATAAGGATATCAGCATCTAGAAATTCAATGTGTAAAGAATGATCATCTAGTAGAGGTGCTTCAACTAAATAGTCAATGATGGCTTATCCTTTTATTTCCTTCCTATCAACATATTGGTTGTCAAATTCATTGAGTATCATAACCCACTTGGCTAGTCTTCCAGTTAGGTTAGCTTTGCTGAGAAGTTATTTGAAAGGATCTATTTTGGCTATCAACTTGATGGTGTGAGTTAGCATGTAGTGCCGAAGTTGTTGGGTAGCGAACACTACTGCCAAGCAAGCCTTTTCAATGAATGTATAATTTATCTCATAGCCATTTAGAATTCTGCTAATGTAATAAATTTCCCTTTATTTTCTTGTTGGATCCTCTTGTACTAATAGGGCTCCCAATGATACCTCAGTTGTAGCGATGTATAGCAAGAGTAGTTTTCCTTCTACTGGTGGTACTAAGACAAGTGGATTCATTAGATATTGTTTCAATTGGTTGAAGGCTCCTTCACATTTCTCATCCCATCAGAAAGAAACATTGTTGTGTAGCAGGTGAGTGAAAGGATGGGTCTTGTCTACTAGTTGTGAAATAAATCTTTGGATTGATTGGAACCTTTCTTGTAGAGATCTTAGTTGACTGATTTTTTTGGGTGGTGGCATTTCCATGATATCCTTAACTTTTGCTAGATCTACCTTGATGCCCTTTTCTGAAACTATGTATCCTAGGAGTTTGGATGAAGTCACTCCAAACACACATTTCTTTGGATTTAGTTGCACATTGAATTTCTCCAGTCTAATGAATATTCTGTCTAAGATCTCTAAGTGTCCCTCTTTGGTATATGATTTAGCTAATAGATTGTCCACATAGTCTTCCATAAAAGTATGTGTCATATCATGAAAAATGGTTGTCATGGAACACTGATAAGTAGCTCCTCATTCTTTAGTTCAAATGGCATGGAATTCTAACAGAATGTTCCCCATGGGCATGTAAAGGCTATCTTATCTTGATCCTCTGGAGCTATTTTCATTTGATTATAACCAGAAAAAGCATCCATAAGTGACAACATGCCATGTCATGCTGTCAAATCCACTATGATGTCTATGTTAGGTAGAGGAAAATCATCTTTGGGACAAGCCTTGTTGAGATCTTAGAAATCCATACAAATTTAAATGCTATTATTAGGCTTTGAGACTGACACAATATTGGAGATCCACTTGGCATAGTCTATGGGCCTGATGAATCCCCGTCTAACAACTTCTTCAGCTTTGCTTTTACCAATAAGGAAATATGTGGATGCATTTTCCTTAGTTTTTGTTTGAATGGTTTTACTCTTGGTGGTACGGAGAGATGATGCATGATGAGTTCTGGATCAATCCTTGGCATGTCGGCATATGACCAAGCAAAGTTGACTTGTTTTTCTGTGAAAAATATGAGAAAGCTTGGTTTTTCTTGGCCTATCAAAGATGTTGCTAGATGGATAGTCTTCATTGTCTCTTCATTGTCGATATTGAAAAATTAGGTGGGTTCAATCAACACCTTTGATCTTTCTTGAAAATGCTCTGGGAGAGTATCAAGCCTTCTATCCTTCGATGCCTCATAGAGGTTTTTCGCCATTGGATGCGCTCTTTGCTTTTACTTTTTTTGGATTTGATACTGCCATTGAATGGTTTCCACCATCAGATCTATTTCCTATATTATTCATTTTGCAGCTAGAGGATTTGATACTCCCTTGTTTGAAAGCTTTGTTATGATGTTCAATTGTGGAATCTTTTTCGGGATTGTTGGCATAGAGGAAATTTACGATGGAATCATCGTTTGAAAATGTAGGGATGTCAAATGGCTCATTTTGGTCCTAGTCTATAAGTTTGGGATGTACTAGGGGTAAGAAGTCACTAGAATGGTTAAGGTCAGAGATGGTAAGAGTCCTGATGGTGGTGTCTTCGATTTTTCCAATAGTAAAATTAAGATCTATAAGGTAACTTTCCTCTGAATTATCTATTTCACTTCGAGTCGAATCAACTATCCTGGAATCATCAAGGTGTTGTGATCCTAATTCAACTGGTCTAGAACTTGAACCTTGTCCCTCTTCTAGTAGGGGTACATACTTGTGTACCACATCAATGTTCTTGTCATGTCAAGACTCTTCTAATAGGGAATCCCACTCATATTCATTAGAATCAGTTTCATGATCATCACTAGCTTGTAACTGCAAGATTCTTTCAACCACCTTATGAGTCATCTTTTCTTTTGTATCCTCTTTATAACCTAGCCCAGTCTTGTCTTTTGGATTAATTAAGATGGGTTGAATTGGTTCTACAATTCCTTCTTTCCTTTTTCCTACATGGCCTTTTCCTTCATATCCCATCTTTTCTAGGATAGTGAAAACTTTTCCATATTGTGTTGTTTGTACATTTGTAGTTGCTGCTTGAGATTCTTCTTCATCCTTATAGAGCCAGTTTATAATATATTTGTCTTTTTCTTCATCAAACCTAGTGCTTTCTCTTACAAACTGACCATCAAATTTGGTAACTGGTTGTGATTTTTGTTGTGTTGATGTTGAGGTTTGTCCATATGAATTTGGAGAAGAGAATTGTGAAAGACATAGTGATCATTCAATGAAATATTCACCAACACTTTGCCTTTGACTTGGAATTTTTCATCAAATTATTTTGACATGGAATTCAATTGGGCTTCATGATTTGAGGAAGTGGACAAAACAACTTCTTCTTTCTTCTCAGAGTGTTTAGACATGGAACTGGATTGACCTTCATGATTTGAGGAGATGACCAATGGTTTGGATGAAGAACTTGACTGGCTCTAATCACTGGAAGGGATGGAAATGGAAGGTTCTCTATTATGGGGCACAAAAACATCTTTGACAAATTTCAAGGTATTGCAATACTAAAGACTATTTGAATTAGCTAAAATGGTGATTTCTTGGCCACCACAAGGAAATTTCAAACATTGATGGTAGGTTGATGGAACTGCTTGCATTTCATGGATCCATGGGTGACCCAATAGTATGTTATAGGTCAAATCCTTGTCTAAGACTTGGTAGATTACATCTTTCTGAATTGGTCCTACCTGAATAGGTAAGATAATCAATCCCTATGAAGATCTTTCCTCATCATCATATGCTTTTATTGTAACCTTTTTCTTTGAATCAATTGCATTCTCAAAAAATCCTAAGGCATGAACAAGCTTTTAAGTACATATATTTAGGCCAACTCCTCCATCTATTAGGATGCGTTTGACATGATGTTTATGAATTAGGACCTCATTATGAAGAGAGACATTGTGGGGATGAGAAATAGATGTGTCATGATTTTCTGAGAAGGATAAGCAATGTGGCATATTCAAATGTCCTACCATGGCTTCGAATTTACAAACTTCCAGATTTGTTGGTACCATTGTGTCCACTAGGTATTTTACCAAAATCTCTTTGTGGGTGTGTGAAATCTTGAGCAATTTTAATATTGATATTTGTGCAGGGATATTTTGTAACTGGTCCACTGTGTTGTTTTGATTGGAAGAGGAAACATGAATTTTAGATGAACTTCCTTTTAAGACATATTTAGCTTGTGGTCTTGTGGTTGCATTTACCAGTATGCTATCTTGTTTCCCATTGATTTTAATGACATTGATTTGAGTATTATTTTAAGCCATATCTGGTTTGATGTCATTAATTTTATTTTCAAAGATAATGATGTCTTGTTCTTGTTCAATTGGAGTTTCATAGATTGGAATATTAGCTACAATAATGTCTTGATGGTCATTAGTTTCAATGGTATTCATTTGATCTTTTGCTGTTGAGATATGATTTATGACAATATCATGGACATAGTTTATGTTCTTTCCCTTGTTGTTTGTTGTAGAGGACTCCCCTTTTTCATAATTCAGTAAATGATTTTTAAATGCTCTTTGATTGGCATTTGTTTGGAGTCCCTCTATTCGTATGATCTTTTCATCTATCAAATCTTGTATTTTATGTTTCAATTGCATGCAACTATTTGTTTGATGGCCTTTGCACTAATGAAATTCATAGTAATATACATCACTCCACCATGATGATTTTACTTTTGGTTCAAAGCCTCGAGTGTCAGGTAGTGCTTTGAGGTTATTTTCAAGAACTTCCCTCAGTGCAGATTCGTGTGATTGACCCAAAGGCATAAATTTTCTGTGGTTTGATTGTGTTTGATACAATGGAGGTTTGGAAGTGGTGTTACTTTGATTATGGTCATTTTGATTATTGGGTGGGTTGAAATTTTGATTAGTGGCTTGATTGATGTTTTGACTGGTCTTGGTTGGGGTTCCCAATAGATTAAATACTAGTTTGGCATTATGAATTTGAACAACACCATAATTGGCATTCTTTTTCCTTGTCCAAAATTTGGGTTTCTCATTTTTGTGATGGTTAGAAGAGATAGGGTTGTTTGATCCTTCATTGTGAATTTTCAATACCCCTCTTCTTGACTAAAGCTTCTTCAATTTTAGTTTTGTTTTCTACCATCTTCTCAAAGCTAGGGGGACATTGTAATTGTAGTCTATAGCTCATTTCACTATTAAGGTTATCAACGAAAATCTCCATCATTTCTTGTTCAGGTATGGGATGAGCATATCGAGCAAATAAACTTCTCCACTGTTGTAAGAATATGAGAAATAATCTCCTTGTTTTTGTTTGGTATTAGAAAGATCCTTCATGGTTATCTCATGTGTAATGTTATATGAATATTGTGTGATGAATTTTTTGGCAAGTTCTTCGAAGGATTTTATGCCTAGTTGTAGTTTCGAAAACCATTCCATACAATGGCCTCCCAAGCTGAGAGGAAAAAGTCTCATTAAGTATGTATCCTCATGAGAAAACTCAAGATTCATGGTTCAAAAATATCTCACATGATCTATGAGGTCTATTTTTCCATTGTATTTGTCATATTTTGGTAAGTCACAATTTGGGGGAAATGGTATCATGTTTAACCTTCTATGAAAGGGATAGGGACAAACATCTTGCAACAAGTGTCTTTTTGAAGTCCCTCCTTGCATGTCTTGCAATTGTTGTTAAAGGTTCTACATTTGATGTGTTAGGGTAGCCATTTGATCCATAGTGGGTGTTTCAATTTCAGTTTTCTTTGGGGTTCCTTTCAATTTATTGACATCAAAATCACTTTGTAATTTGACCCCTTGGTTTGCTAACATTAGAAGGTATTTTTGCCCATCCTTTTCAAAGATTCTTTCTAGGAATTTGTGAAATTTGGGATCTTGGTTTGCTTGTTCTATTTCCTCCTCTATTATCTCTCCCATTTTATTTTGAGAAATCTTGTGAAAGGGATTTTCTTGTGGTTCACCCATGGTATTTTGAGGTTCAAGTTCCTTATCCTTAAGTTTTTTCTTTCTGGGATCTTGTTAAAACAAGCATGCAAGTGATGAAGGTTTGCTAAATTTTGATTGTTATTTGAGAGTGCCAAATGAATACCTAGGTCAAATAGAATTATGAATTCTATTGATGTAACCAAGGTGATAAAATTTGATGTAAAGTGTATTGTTTCAAGATGAAGGATGATAAATCATGATGGGGAAACTCAACTTGATGATCAATTTTTGGGTTTTAATGATGATTGGGCACTTTTAGATGTGTGATCAAAGTTTAGGTAAAGGTTTTCACTTGGAGAAGTCAATTTTAATAAGTTTAGATTCTAAGGAAGTTAAGGACTAATTCTGAACTTGAGAAGATTCTGTAATTTTGGTTCCAATTGTGAAATGGGGGACAATTTTCCTTCTTAGATGAGATGTTCAAATCTTTGGAAAAGTCTTAGATTTTGGCAATAGTAAAACGAATACGAGTTGGGGTTATTCTTTGAAGCTTTCCTATAGAAATTGAAGAGCAATCTATCTCTAAATTCGTAAAGTGTTGAGAGACATTTTTGATGAGCTTTTGGACTAAGAGCTATGGACTTTGGTTTCCGGATTTTAATATTTCTTGAAATCATTGGATAGAGACCATGTTTAGCCTCTATTTCTCTTGATGAATGATTCTAGATTGGAAATTTTTTCTAAATTTGGTTTCAAAATGTCAGATAGGAGTCAAATCTCAGCTCTCTGGTTATGAATTTTGGTGAATACATTGTAATAGTCAGTGTATGCGCTAAAAGGAAGATGTGCTATAGTAGGGATTTGATGCACTAGGGAAATGTTTGAATGGGCTATAGAATAAGGTGAATGCGCCACATAATAGCTCAAATGCACCATAGTTTTAGGTCTATGTGCTACATAATTTGGTTAATGCACTACAAAATGTAGGGTATGTGCTGATAAAAGTTGCGAATGTGCTATAACAATGAGTGTGCGCTGGAAAAGTAGTGAATGCAATATAACAGAGGGTATATGCACTGGAAAAAGCAGTGAATGTGCTACAAAAAATAGTGAATGCACTAAACTGGGTAATGTAACAATTTTTTGCTATTTTACTTGATTTTTCTAGTTTTTAGATAGAGAATGGTTTATTTCAAGTGATGTGTTCTGAATCAAAATTTTTCACTTTTCTAGTGTGTAAGGTTTTGTTTGAATTTTTTTTTTAAAACACTTTGAAAAACACAATCAAGCAATGTACACTCGTATGGCTGTGAAAGACTGTATTCTTTTGGATTCCATGCAGGTTTTACCCCAACCACACTTATTCTTAGCAGATGAATTTATAAGCTTGGCCACATGGGCTCCCCCTTACAGTGCACTCACTTCTCAGGTCAACAAAACTTCTAGCCCCCATAAAATTCCCATGGCAGGTTGAACATCTCTACTAAAAACCGTGAGAATGTGGATGCCTTTGCAATGACTATTGCTACACCAAAGAATAGATGAAGGCTTTTGTCCAATCTACAACAAGGGTTCTAGTACGGTCATTTCATTCATGGGGGATAATCCATGCGGCGAGAGATCATTTCTGCTCTTCTCATTGGAACTATCCTCATGATACTGGCCTTTTTTCTAGTACCCACATTTATATAACAGATGGAAGTTGCTTGGATTTAGCATGTTACTGGTTGGGTCATTCCCTTGGGTGATTAATTTTTCCCACAAAGAAGGCCCTTTAGGATTAAAAAGCAAGCAAGTATACTCGTATTTTGATCAATCTCTATTTCACATGAATAAAGAGAGAACCCATCCTATATACTCCACTCACACTCGCAAATAAACAAGAATGGGTCTGGCTTTTTGGTCACCCAGTTAAGCAGAGAGAGCATATGCCTACCATTCAATACACACAATAGATAATGAAAATGAATGGGTCTAGCTTTTGGTCACCTAGTTAAGGGGAGAGCATATGCCTACCATTCAATACACATAGCAAACAAGGAATTCATTCCTTTCTAATTAGTCTAGATTCCTAATTTAAGCATAAAGGAAATAAATCACTCTAGCCATTGCATCAAATTTATCAGTAGTTTGCAATAAATGTTTCTTTTAAAACATTCTTGAGTTTCAACAGAGTCTCTGAAAATGATTATAAAACCTACACAATAGAAAAACATTCATTATTTTTCAGACTTGGAAGAAACTTGCAAAGAAAATCAAATGTTCCATTACAGTAAGATGATGCATGAAAAAGGTAAATGCACTGCAGAAATAAATCAATGCACCATAGAAACCATGAAATGTGCTATAGAAAGTTGTAAGGAAAATTTGGTGCATCTCAGAGAAATCTCTAAGAACAGTAGTGCCCTCGGTAACTTTCATTTCGATTAGGTTGCCTCAAAGACACATACAACTATGTCCTAAAGTGGAAACAAACACAGTTTATTTCCCACATTGATCCTTTTGAGAAAAACACATGTAAATTCAACAACATGCATTAATAGATTCTCTAACAGAACCAATATAGACATGAAAGATGAGACAAACAACAGAACACAAAGATTTACGTGGGGAAAATCCTTTTGGATAAAAAACCCCACACTTCAAAGATCGAGCCATTGTATTATTCAGTAACAATTAGTTACAATACAATTTCAAGCTCATAGCCTTTTTAGAGATCACATCTTGTTCATTCTGGATATAACTGGTAGCAACTGATCACTTAGTACACATGAGAGAGTTCGATAGCATAACCCTGCCTCTGCTTTGGCCTCTTGGCCTTGGCCTTTCAGCCAGCCACTCAGCTCTCTCTCTTCTTCTCTTCGGCTCTTAGACCCTGTCTTCCTCATCTTCATAATGCCCAATGCATACATATATGCATTCATTCTCAACGGCCTTTGTGAATCAATTTTCTTCCAACTGTCAGATCACAACTATCAAATCAACTAGCTCAACATCGTAGATGTTTCCACTTCCTTACATAGAAGATAATACATCCAGGTCACACCATGTAGGACAATCTTCCAATGGTCAAGGGCATTCAACCTTTGTTGTCATGTCAGTGAGACACTAACCGTGTCTCCCCGATGCCAACACAACCAACATTCGATATCGCCAAGAGTCATCCCTATCGGCAAGAGGTTACATCAAGTCTAGAGAGCTATCGCTAAGACTTCATCATGTTGCCAAGACCTGACACTGAAAATCACAAGGTATTCTGAAGAGTTCATCAGTCAGCAAGACTATCACTCTTCACCCAGACATTACACCAAAGCCTTCAAGTCACATCGACCTCAGCATTCTCATTGGCGAGACAATCGCCATTCGATGAGACATCATATCGCAGTTCAAAGGTCATATCAATGTTAGCTTTTCCATTGGCAAGACACCCACAGTTTTCCAAGACTTCATACCAAAGTCTTCAAGTCATGTCGATGTGAGTATTCCATTCGGTGAGACAATCATCTTTCACCAAGACATCACACCGAGCTCTTCATGTTATACCAAAGCATCTGATAGTCGGCAAAACTTATCGCTATTGCCAAGACATCATACCAATGCCTTCAAGTCACACCAAAGTGCTCGATAGTCGGCAAGACTTTCGTCTTTCACCAAGACATCACACTAAGCACACCATATCATACCGAGTCGGCAAGACATTCGTCTTTCGTTGAGACTTCATATCGAAGTCCTTGTGTTTCTCCAATGACTCCATTCACTAGGAGTCACACCGAAAACACCTGATCACATGTGGCTTTGTCGGCCAGATATACCGCTGTCGCCAAGAGGTCATAGCGAACCCCTTTTGTTACCCTGATGACTCCATCTGTCTGTCGGTGAGACATCTTCATGTTGCCAAGACTTCACACTAAAGTCTTTGAGTTACCCCGAGTGTAAACGGTCGGTGAGACATACCACCAGTCACCAAGAGATCTTCTCGAGAGTTTAAGTCACCCTGACGACTCCACTGTTAGCAAGACTTCACACATTTGGTAAGACTATATACCGAAACACATGTGTTACACCAAAGACTTCTTTTGCCACAGGTCTCCCCAACATCTGCTAGACACCAACCTATCGGCCGGACATCTCCCAATAGCCAAGACTTCATATCGATAGGAGCAAGTCATGCCGATTATCACATCGGCCAGATAGACCAAAGGTCTTGCCGATATTGGCAAGACTTCCTATCGTCGCCGAGACATCATTCCGAAAGTCCAAGGCTACGCTGAATGTTTCAAATGCTGATCACCAAGATATTTAGGAGGTCACAGTGATAGTCAGGATCAACTAGTAGGTCGGCCAGACATCTCCATAGTCTCACCAAAATTTCTCACAAGAGGTTTCAGCTTGTGGGATTGAGGCACACAATTCCAACAAAAATTGTAAATGCGCTATAAAAACCCCCTGATGCACCACAAAATGGTGTAGATGTGCTAGAGAAATCCTTCATTGCACTGGAACAATTGGTGAATGCGCCGGAGAATCTTTTGTATGTGTTGGAGGAATTAGCGGTTGCACCAGAGAAACTCACATCCAAGCTTGTAAAACATAATTTCCAAAAAATATTAACTAATAGGGGCTAGGCCCCATGGTGGGCACCAATTTATGTGTGTAAGAAAATATGTGAATTAAACTAATCAATAACACACAATAGATACAATGTATTACATTAAGGGAATCTAAATTAACTAAACACAATTTGATAAAGTGACTCCTTAAAAACATTCCATCTTCCTCTATTTTTAAATGTCCTAGTAATTGTGCTCTTAGGTCTTAATTATGCACTAAATTACTGGGATGCCACCTATGAAAATGAATAGCCTCTAAGCTAGAATACAAAAACTATGTCTACACCTACATGATTTTGATGTTCTTGATTAAATGATGAACTAAGTGATATGAAGGATGGTGATTTGGTGTATACAGAATGCTATTAAAATGGTGCACTACTGGATTAAACTAATGGAAATGCTATGACAATGATCCTAAATTCTATGAACAATCTAAGAATGCAACCATGATTCTAAATTACTTGCTAAACTATTCTAAATGTTGAATAAAAATGTAATTAAGATCTCAAATACTAAGATGAATTATGTAGAGTAATGTTATGCAATATTCTCTTATGAAAAAGCTGTAAATGAGCCTCTATTTATAGATTTCACCAAGGCATCAAGTGAGTTGGCAACAATGGATGATGAAGATTATGTCTGGAGAGATTGATGGTGAGAAATGAGGAGGTTAGAGAGAATTAAGGAAATTGTCCCCTTTAGTAGAACAATCTTGCCAAGTGTAGAAAAGAATCAATGGAAAGAAGAAGCCATGTGTCCTTGAGTTGGTTACAATTGTTGGAGTAAATATCCATTTTAAAAATTAGGAATAATTATTTTCATGTGACACATGGTGAGTTGGAAGATGAGGTGGAAGGAGGTTAGGAGAATATGGAGAAATGTGACAAAATTCAAATTTAATGAGAGAGAATTAATAAAATAAAAAAAATTAGTTAAACTTTTTCATTTTAATTAAATCATGAAGAAAGTGGTTTATATAAGAGGAATGAAGAAATATGAACTATATAAATAAGTTTTTTAATTTATTTATATAGTAGACAAAATAAATATTTTATTAATTGAATAATTGATATTTAATTAATATTCTCCAGACCAATTTTGGATGTATACATATATAAATGTGTTAGGAAAGTTCTCTGTGTTTTAAGATAAGAATTTCATTTCTCCCCCCAACTGATTCTCTTTCTTCGCGCTTAGATATGATGTTGCATTTTCCTTATATCCATACATTAATTGTTCAATGTAGTCATTTATATTGATGGGTTTTTTTATAGGCAGAAGGTGTTGAAATTGAAATGGTCGAAGTAGAGGCTTCCTCGAACCCTCTTGTTACACATACAACAACGAGGATCCATACAAGTGGAATCACCTCACCATCAGTGCCAAGGGACCAAAGAAGCTTATAAGATTTTATCTAAGCATCTCCTTAATCGCACATAAAAGCTAGTGTAGGAGAGGATGAGAGAGGCTGAGAATAGTCATTTTACATTCGATCTTTGATCATGTAATTATTGAACAATTATGGCATGGAATTATATTATTTTTCTATCTTTGAAGACTACGATCTTTTGTGAATAGTGGCATGGTGTGATTGTTAAGTTTTATTGTTAATCTTTCCATCAAGGCTCGAATCCCTTTGGGGTGTAGTTCTTGACAATTTATATTGGGGATGAAGTCCCTTGTTTGTGACCTCACCAGTTCATAGCTCTGAGTCAAAAGTGTTTACCCCTCTTAATTAAAAAATATAAGACTATTTTCTTGTAGATTTCATGACACTTTTTGTTTCCATGTTATATTTCATTATAAACAATGTCAAATGCCATCAAATAATGGTAGGAAATGCCACCTCAAGTCTTATTATTTATGTCAACTTACTTACAAATGTAAGCACATGCAATGAGCCTTATATTTTATAACAACCCTTACTTTTAGTAAACATTCCATTTCAATATCATCATACATTTGGAACAAAAAATGCACAAAAAAGTTGTAGGATGGAAAACACACAGGGTTGTGACTCACTTGTCAATTCTTGTTCAATGAGCACTTTCTATTATGCAGACTACAACAAAACAATGTATTGAAGTTCACCTTCATATTTTATAAAAACCCTTACTTTCAACAAAAAATTCATTTCAATATCATCATATGTTTGGAATAGAAAATGCACAAAATAGTTGTAGGATGGAAAACACATAGGGTTGTGACTCACTTCTCAATTCTTGTTCAATGAGTACTTTCTAATATGCAGACTGTAACAAAACAAATGTATTGAAGTTCAGCTTCATATTTTGTAACAACCCTTACTTTCAACAAAAATTCCATTTCAATATCGTCATATGTTTGGAATAGAAAATGGATAAAATAGTTGCAGAATGGAAAACACACAGGGTTGTGACTCACTTCTCAATTCTTGTTCAATGAGAACTTTCTGTTATGTAGATTGTAACAAAAAAAGTATTGAAGTTCACCTTCATATTTTATAACAACCCTTACTTTCAGCAAACATTCCATTTCAATATCATCATATGTTTGGAAAAGAAAACACACAAAATAGTTGTAGGATGGAAAACACACAAGGTTGTGACTCACTTCTCAATTCTTGTTCAATGAGCACTTTCTGTTATGTAGATTGTAACAAAAAAAGTATTGAAGTTCACCTTCATATTTTATAACAACCCTTACTTTCAGCAAACATTCCATTTCAATATCGTCATATGTTTGGAAAAGAAAACACAAAAAATAGTTGTAGGATGGAAAACACACAAGGTTGTGACTCACTTCTCAATTCTTGTTCAATGAGCACTTTCTGTTATACAGACTGTAACAAAACAATGTATTGAAGTTCATCTTCATATTTTATAATAGCCCTTACTTTCAACAAACATTCCATTTCAATATCGACAAATGTTTGGAATAGAAAATGCAAAAAATAGTTGCAAGATGGAAAAGACATAGGGTTGTGACTCACTTCTTAATTCTTGTTCAATGGGCACTTTCTGTTATGCAAACGATAACAAAACAATGTATTGAAGTTCACCTTCATATTTTATAACAACCCTTTGAACGAACATTCTATTTCAATATCATCATACGTTTGGAATAGAAAATGCACATAATAGTTGCAGGTTGGAAAGCACATAGGGTTGTGACTCACTACTCTATTCTTGTTGAATGCTCAAGGCTGTAGAGTTCAGGGCGGAGTTGCAAACATATGAAGGTAAAAAAATATGCACTGAATAATTACAAGTTGGAAAACACAGTGTGAGATGCCAATAGACGCTTTTATGAAACATGAATAGATTCCAAACATCTCCTCATTTATTCAATATGATGGAATTTGATAGACTTCTCCCTTCTCCTAGTACAAGGCCCATGGTAGAAAATTCCAGCTACCGCTCTCTTGTTCTTATGTAAAGCATTAATTTTCATATGTTAATTCCAATATTTTGCAAATATTAATATTTAAAATGAAACAATAATCTAGCATTTCCTTTTTCTAGGCAGCAAGTTGAGGACCACATGTATTGAGATATTCATCTTTTGTTAACGCTTCGAGCTTGCACATTTGTAGCCTTTTTTCCATTCTAGGAACCAATTTTTTCAATGTATGGTGGTCATTTTTGTGATGTATATTTTCAAAAAGAGAAAGATCATAGGACTTTAGATGTAGGAAAGATTTCAAATGTGAAAGCCTCTTTTCTAATGGCAACCAAGTTGCAAATTTTGCTTCAATTCTTGCTAGCATGATTTGATGAATAACACATTGAGACTCCACCTAATACAATGCATGAAGATTCCTTAACAATTCACCTCATGTCTTGTGACTTCCGCCACTAAGAAGACCAATTGGTTGAAAAATTTCCCCTTTGCAGCATCTGAATTGCTGCAAACTCATGCACTATGAAATACAAATTGCATAGCTAGTTCAATTTCATTTTCATATGCAACAAGAGATAGTGGCAACCTTGCATTTCCATTTCTCACCAATTTGGTTGGTGATTGTTGAGTTGTTGAAGAAATGGTATGGGCTTGGATGTTGTTTAAAAGGATAATTGTTACTCCTGTATGTAGATGTCCTATTTGAAGTGGGAGCTTTCTTGTCTGTTCAATATCCACTACCACATTGCACAAATTCCCTCCTCTACCAACCTCCAATGCAACTATTGTTGTGGAATCTTAAAATTTTATAAGTTGTGCAACAACACCTTTGAATTTTGACCTATCAAAATGGTTTGCAGGACCATTATAGGTAAATTGAAAATTTCCTAATCAAGCCTTGAGGAGCCTGATATCATCCTTCAACTTGGTAATTGCATCAGATTCTTGGAAAAACTCATTTCCTAATGTCTCCAAGTGCCCTTCTTCATGGGAAACACCTTCCATTGTTCTCTTTGTTTTATGAAATTCCTATCTTTTAGATTGCAGATCTCTCTAAACAACATTAATCTTCTTTTCTTTTGACCATAAAAACTTCTTCTTGTGTTTTAATTCCTTTTCTAATTGGTTAATTTTAGTCTTTGGTTGTTTTTCTCCACTTTGAGCACTTTGAAATATTTCTTTTTCCATATACAAATTGATCATCAATATGCTTTTCCTCATCACTACTCCTCTTACCTCTTAATATCCCCTGCTATTCCTTTTCATGATCTTCTAACTTCTTTTTCATATCTTTTGCTTCAAGCTTTAGATAAGTCGCTCCCTCATCAACCTTTAGGAAAACAACATCCCTTTCCTGGATAGAGTTTGGAATTTCATTAATACTTTAATGTGCCTTTGTAGCTACTTTTAGGTGAGTTTTTGTAGTGTCTTTATCATTAGAGGATGCAAATGTTTCTTTTGGCAAGCTCATTATGGAACTTGTCTGCCTTTTTAGATAAGACTTTCATGCCTCCACCCAATTGATTCTCTTTTTCTACACTTAGATCTAGTTTTTCCTTTTCCTTATCATCCATTTCCAATTGTATTTGTTCCATGGAATTTCTAACTTCAAGAATGCTTGGCTTCATTTGTTCAACTCCACTTATAACATCAGATCTTTGTTTCTTTGCTTTCAAAAATTCACATGCAATACAAAACCTTTCGAGTTAATCCACTTCTGCATTGTCGTTTTCCCCTTGCACATACTACACTTGCTCCATTATCCACTTCTCATGACCAGGAACAACCTCTTCAATCAATACATTATCTATCTCATTCACTTTGGTCCACTTCTTCCCAAGTGTTTTTAGAGGAGACTCATTTTTCATTACATACTTTCTAGTACGTCGGATTTGTTGTAGGAAAAGGGATAGAGTTTTGAATATATTGAATACTTTTATGTACCTTTGGAGCTATTGTTTTCCCAACTTTGAGAGTGTATTTATGATTACATAATCCATATGTTTCTTTTAACAAGTTATTTACAACAAGTGTATTTATGATTACATAATTCATATGTTTCTTTTAACAAGTTATTTGCAACAAGTCTATTTATGATTACATAATTCATATATTTTAGATAATACTTTGATGTCTCCACCCAACTAATTCTCTTTTCCTGCACTTAGATTTGGTTTTACAATAGTGAGTGGGTTATAGTTTTTATAACACCCAATTTTTTTCAATCCGTAGTTTTAAAAAAAAGTATTCATGTAACTAAGACCTTTTGTTTTCATAAATGTACTGCAATATTTATTTATTTTATCAAGTAGTGCATGAAGCAGTAGTTGCAAGTAAATATTAGTAATACAAAATACAATAATAAATAGTAATAAAGAATAATACATAATATCTTTCATTCAATAGTAATGTTTCAAAACAGTAATACAAAATAAAATTTGAAGCTTCCATCTTTCATATAACATTAGTCTTTGCGGATCCTAATCAGATTCAGTATTTTCATTTGTGCCATGATCCAAACAATGGGGGCATCTTAAACCAAGATTATGAATAATGTTTTGATCTTTTATTGGTATTGGCATGAGGTGGTCTATAAATTGTGGAGGGCACAAAACATCTCTTGTATATCTTCTTCAATGTGTGGCTCCACTACATGGCCATGCAATTGCATTGCTTGGTTAGAAAAACCATGACCATCATGTTGTAGGCTGCTGCTAAAAGCTGCTTTTACACACCTCATATCCAAGGATGATTGAAGCAAGGAATGTAAAAGTATGCCACTAATGGGGTATACACCCTCATCAACATCGTAACTTTCCAATGCTTCATCAAGCTATGTTGTATTTACCACTGAATTCCACAAATACTTCACACATAGAATGTGAAGCATAGTTTGGCTTGTGAGCAAGTCCATGGAGTTTGAGAGGAACCCACATGCTACATCAACCTTAGAATAGGGGAGTGTAGGTTCCATGGGCTTTAGAAATATTTTGATCTTAGGAATTGTATTCTCCACAGTCTGACAATTAAATTTAAAAGTAGAATGCAACATCTTTGTAGTGAATGGACTACCATTGTTCTCTTGAGCATTGCTAGGAAGTTGCTGGATGTGAATCCTTGAGTTCAACATTTTCAGTTGTATTGTCAAAAAAAGGAAGAAAACATCAATAAAAAATAACATTGTGGGCATGTAGAAAGAAACAAAATTTACTTGCAACTACTACTTCATCCACTAATTGAGAAAATAAATAAATATGGCAGTAGATTTATCAAAACAAAAGGTCTTGGTTACATGAATACTATTTTCTAAAACTACAGATTGGAAAATGCTGGGTGTTATAAAAATTGCAACCCACTCACTATTGCAAAAACCATATCTAAGTGCAAAAAAAGAAAATTAGTTGGGTGGAGACATGTAAGTATTATCTGAAACACGTGAATTATATAATCATAAATACACTTTTTACAAATGACTTGTTAAAAGAAACATATGAATTATGTAAGCATAAATACACTTGTTGCAAATAACTTGTTAAAAGAAACATATGGAATATGTAATAATAAATACACTCTCAATGTTGGGAAAAAAGAAGCAGTAAAGGTACATAAAAGTATTCAATAAATTCAAAACTCTATCCCTTTGCCTTCTTCTCTCCAACCACAACTTACTAACCATCTCTTCTATAACAAGGTTATCAGCATTACCTCCATCAATAATAACATTGCAAATTTTAGCTTCACACTTACATCTAATGGAGAAAAAAATGTTCCTTTGAGTAGGTTCCTTCTCCTCATTCAACAAGGCTCTTCTAGTAACAAGAACCTCTCCTCTTTCTGCATCCTCAGAATGTGAAGACTCAACATATTCATCTACATGTGCAACTCATGCATTACCTTGAGGTTTTCTATTTTTCCTTCATTGATGTTGACGACTCTCATAGGCTCTATGTCCTCCACACTGGAAATAGGTTCCATAAAAACCTCCTCTTCCCGGTCCTCATCTAGTTCTTCCTCTTCCTCTTCCTCTCTGGTCTCCATTATTTTGATCACAAGGAGGGTAGGTGTTATCTCCTATCTGGTTCTAACTACAACTATATCCTTCACCCTTCTTTTGATCTTCATTTTGACCTCCATATGACCGGCCACTAGTCTTTCCACCATGACCCTCACCTTTTTGTTTTCTTTCAAATCTTCTATTCAACTTTTCTTCTACCTTCAAAGAAAAATGATATGCATCTTCAATGGTAGACATTCTTACCAGACCCAACTCTTCTTGAATACTTGGCTTCAACCCATTTATGTAATGAGAAACTTTCTCCTTATTGGCCTTAGAATGGCTTGTTCTAATCAAGACACATTAGAATTATTTTGTATACTCCTTGACGGATTTTCCTGCTTGTTTCAACCCTTGCATCTTATTTAACAAATCTAGCTCATAATCCACAAGAATGAACTGTCTTTTTAATTTTTCCACCATACGATCCCATCTTGTTATTTTCTCTTTTCCTCTTCAATTTCATTCTAGTTGTACCTCTTTCCACCAAATATTCGCATGACCCTTTATCTTGGTCTTTGCAAATTTGACCCTCTTAAGATCTTCCACCTCCTCATACTCAAAGTACTCCTCCATATTGTTGATCCAATCAATCAACTCTTATGGGTTAGGATTTCTAGAAAATGTAGAAACATCAATCTTCAACCTTTTCCCAATCTTAGAGATGGCCTTAAATAATCTAAATTGCTCTAGATCTTCTGCTTCTTGTTCTTCTTCAAACTGTTCCTCATTTTCAGCTTCATCTTCACTTTCATCTCCTCTTCTTGGCTCAAAACCTCGACACGGCTCCTCTTGCAGTTCTTGAACTTGTCTCTGCAGGGCTCTAAAACCCTCTTCTAGTATACTAACATTTCTTCCACCACCATGGTTTCTTTGTGGAGGCATTCTGATAACTTTTGTAAAAATCCACAACCATAAGTCCTAGTACAAACTGCCTCACATTTGGTGAGTTGTTTACACACTCAAGAAAACTTGCTCTAATACCACTTGATGAGGGCCACACAACCCAAAATGCACACAAGTCACAACAATAGATACCAACACAAAATATGCGAGACAAAAAATAACACACTTTCAATTATTTTCTAAAAATGTAATTACAAATTCAAAACATACATGTTAAACAACCTCACGACCTTGATTCATTACAACAAAATCAACTCTGAAAACAAAATATATTATTCAGAGCCATAATCTACACTAATGGAGCCAATTTCTACAACCCCCACTTATCTCTTTTTATTTTTCCCAATAATGCCCTAGAATGATCTAGAAAGTTCAACTTTCCCTTTTGTTTTGGCAACAAAAGTCCCATCGTTTGATTTTTGGCCTAGGAATAAATTTTAATGAAATTCACTTTTTATAGGGGCAACTTTGTGGGGCCATAACTTTTGATTCAAGTGTCTGATTGGCTATTATAACATATCACTGGAAAGGTCTTGAAGAGATCTACAATGTTGAACCCATCAAAGATCATTTCATCTTCTTTTCGAGTTGTTTTAGGGCCCCTAAGGTTTTCATATCTGAATTTGAAGCTGCATTGGAGAAATTTCTTGGGATGAAAACTTTAATATCTCCCAAACCGTGCAGGGTTTTGAGATGATTCTTTCGCGACTGGAATTTTTTTTCAATTTTGTTCCTTGGGGTACATTTTTAGGTCCATACAAGCTTGTATATGCCAACTTACTAGAAATAGTAAGTGACCATTTTTTTCCTTTTTTGACTTTTGTCTATCTTACACCCCTTAAGTGCCATCATGGAACTAAAAACAACTAAATAAATTAAGGAATTTTTTTTTTTTTTGGTGATGCAAGATTTCCCTACACTATTGGATGCTCCTACATCAATCCTCCAACATACCTCTGATATCCATGGATACTTCATGCTCTTCTTCTCCTTTCCCAAGTTATTTTAGTTGATAAACCAATGCATAACACATCCCTTCCATTGGAATCTCCTTTAGAATTTGTTTTTCCAAGATTACACATATTTAGTATCGCTGCCCATTTCCTTATGTTTCTCTTTCATTGGTGTCATAACATATTTCACTACATCTTTGGTTATTCTATAATTGTTTGCATCACGATCATGTATGTCCTTGTCATACTGCCATGGTCTACCCAAAATAATATGAAAAGCATCCATAGGCATCACATCACAAATAATCTCATCTCTATAATTACTAATCTAAAAACTTACCATACATTGTTCATTCACCAAAAGTTGATTGCCCTTTTACAACCACATCACCTTGTAGGGGTTTATATGTTTTGTTTTCTCCAAACTTAGTTTCTCCACTATTTCTTGAGATACCAAATTATCTATGCTATCGCTATCCACAATCATGGTGTAACACTTTACCCTTGCTTTGCAAATGGTTTTGAATAAACTCCTCATTTGTATAGGTTCTTGTTGCTCCTTTTCTAGCTATAAAATCACTCTCCTCAGTATAAGATCCTCTCCATCCTCTAGGTCCACTATTTCATTTTCTTCAACCTTTATCATAAATGTTCTCCCAATATTACTCTTCCCATCCTCTTGTTGCACTTGAGGGTATTCAAATTCCTTGTGACCATCCTCGCTATAGAGGAAAACTAATGTGCTATGGACTTGGTAAATTTTACACAATTCAGAGATGTACCAAGCTGAATGGTCCTCTTGACATTGTAGGCCTACATTAAATTATTGACCAGGGTGCATAAACTTATGATGGCACTCCAATATATGTGTCCTCATAGGCTTGTACTGACCTAAATTAATTTACTCTAACTTATTCAAACTATTCTACTTGATGGAATTAACAAAACTGTAAAAATAGTGAAAGAAATTACAGAATCTAGTGGTTGTGGGTACCAACAACATAAGTTGTAGGTGTCTGCTAAAAAGCTGTGAATGCAAAATCAATCTGAAACTATTTAAAATGATAAGAAAATCAATCCTTATCTTTGAAAAACTATTTTCTATCTCTATTCATGAACAAACACAAATTCTAAATTATCCATAAATGATTTACTTGTAATGCATGTATAAGGTAAATAAAACATAATTAATGAAAGCATATAAATAGTTGAAATGTAAATGAAGTGATGAACAGTACCCAAGTGGCTAGCTCAGAAGACTACTTCACTTAACTAAAAACTATATCTAATTCATATTCTCATACATCCATAAGTCATACAACACAATTCATTAAACAACACCAGATATTAGAGAAAATATTTCTTTAGATTTTATTCCATAACTTCATTGTAACAACATATCATTGATCAACTAAAAAGAAACTAACTGCTGAAATTTTGTAACAAAATCAACTAACTAATCTATGAGTTCATCACACAACTTTACACAAAATGGGGAGAGTCTTATTTGAACTTCCAACTAACTAACTAACAACAATCATAAATCTCACTCGTAGATATGAGGAGGTGAAATAATGATTTGACTTATTCTTCTAACTAACTGGAAAATGAGACCTATTTAGATAAAGACAACTTGCATGTGAAACACATGGAGAACTATCCAATATTTAAGAAAAAACATCTTCCAACATTTATTCTTCTATAATGACTAGGTTCAACACCATAGTTCCCTTCACTTGATTATCATGAACTCACTAATCCCCTACTCTGCAACTTGGTACTTGCTATAAATACTCCTTCCTTACCACTACATGTTAAGCTACAAAATATTTTAGCCCATCCAACACATATATATATCTAACTACCATAATCAAATCATAACATCCATTCACATACATATATATTCATATTTAATCCATGCAATTATATGAATAATTCACCATATTTCATTTTCACAAAATGGGTTCAAGGTGGCAAGGTATGCATAATAGGATAACATACTATGGAGATATTGTCTAAGAGATACTTCAAAAAAATAAGTAGAGTGTCTTAAAAGTATATAAAAAGCAATAAAAAGATGTTAATATCCATACTCATTGCTCTCCACAATTGAAACAAACTCCATAAAATACTCTTCCTCTTCCATAATTTCCCCTTTATTTTTGGAATTTTGTAATGATTCTTTGGTTAGCTGTATTTATGTTGTCAATAATAGTGTCACTAGTGTCAACCTATAGTGTTCCTTTGATGAGCTTCTATTGGTGGATGTTCAACCTCTTGTGTGTGGTTGAGTTGCTATAGTGCAACTGGTTTGGTGGTTATGATGATGTTTTTAAGGTGATAAGAATGTGTTTGTTGTGCTTGGTTTCCAAGTGATTTTGAGAAAATTTGAATAAAAGAGAAAACTGTGTGGTTGAAAGGTGTTCAGTAAAGAAGAGTAGTGATCTAGTTTTGCTCCACATTTCTTCTATGTTGAATATCTTCTTATGTGGTTTGGATATGTTTATCAGAGGTGTTATATCTATAATTTCTTGTCTTGGATTGTTGTGCAAAGAGTGTTGTGTTCACCAGTGTCTGAACTATGTTGTAGTGGTGTCTAACAGAAATGGTTTTTCTCCACATTTATCCATAGTGTGGTTTGTGGTCTTGTGGATTTGAGGGTGTTCTTACATTGATCATATCTATCTTCATTTTGAGTTTTTTGAAGTTTGGTGCTCCACAAGTTTGGATTCATGTGTTACTATATGTGGAAAGCTAATTGGGTGTGTAGGATGAATTTGTTATTCAAGTGAAAGATGTTGTGAAAGAATTTGTTAGATTTGCTGGTGTTTATGGAACATTCTAGGTTGTGTTCAAGTGATGTATTTTTTTGTGACTCTTCTTTGGATGTAATGTAGCATGTACCTAAATGATCTATCATGTTTACATAGGTTCGACTGACCTTGGGTGTTTATACTAATTGTGGAAATGATTTGGTGTTTTTGGAAGCATGGCATGGCATATATGTGTGGATTTAGGTCCAAGTTAAGGTGTGGTGTGATCCTCTTCCATTGCTTTCCATTGTGGGAATGCTTAGTACCAACCTAATTTGAATTTGCGCAGTTGAGGTGCATAGCTGACCTTGTCAATTTATTTCAAGGTGGGGGATGGGTATATATGTGTGTTGAGTTGATGAAGGATGAGCATGTGAAGTATGTGACAAAGTGCAAAGTTATGAAGTTTGGAGGTGTGAATTTTAGTGTGCGCTTTAATGTGTTGGATTACTAGAAGTAGTAGGAAGAAGGTGTTTACATTCTTTAGAGAGGTTGTGAATGTATTGGTGATGTTGTGGTGGATCTTTATGTTGCTTTGAGATGGATTTATCATTGTAGCATTCTTCTTTCTTCCTTTTTGTAGTCTGGAAATGAGCCCTTGGCAGTGAGACCTTCTTCCTTTCTTCTAGGTAGTGAGCCCTTCGACAGTGAGCCTATTGTATTCAATGTTACAATTACTTTATATTCTAAGCTAATGCTCACCGTGTTTTATCCCTTCTTGGGTTTTCCACATAAATATAGTGTTTTTGTATGTTTGGTGTTGTGTTCTCAATTTTTTTTATTTTATTTCATGTTAAATCACTCTAAAAAATTAAAGGCTATTAAGGTTAATGTGGATCTAAATGTTAATGAGGGTTTGGTGTTTTAATGTACAAATGATTCCACCCCTCTCAGTTGTCTTATGCATTTAAAAATTGCTATTAAAGAAAGGTTCCTTGGAATAAAGCTTAACCACTTGAGGTATATTTGGGATGGTGCACAAGAAGGAGGCTCCTCTATTTGATGGATTAGACTATGCATTTTGGAAGACTAGGATGGAAGGTTCCGTTGTTTCACTAAGGCTTGGAGTTTGGAAGTCTATTGAATTTGGATATACTATGCCTACAAATGGTTTGAGCACTGATGATGAGATAAAGGCCTATGAGAAAGATAGGGAATCAAGGTATGCTCTTTTGAGTGGCCTTTCTAATACTAAACATGTGAAAGTTATGAATCTCAAATTTGCTGATGAGATTTGGAAGAAGTTAGAAAGTGTTTATGAAGGAGATGAAAAAGTCAAGAAAGCTAAGATGCAAAACCTAAGGACCAACTTTGAAACCTTATGGATGTTAGAGGATAAAAATATTACAAGCTACATGTAGAAAATGGATGAAGTTGTTAGTTCTATCAAAGGACTTGGTGAAAAAATTGAAGAAGATGAGGTTGTAAATAAGGTACTAAAAACTCTACCTACATCCTATAGTCATAAAGTTTTTGCTATTGAAGAATTTTAGAATTTAGATTAGTATTCTATAGATTAGTTGCTTGGTACTTTAACTAGTTTTGAATTAAGAGAGTTTGGTTCAATTGATTCAAAGAACAAGACCACTTTTATAGTTGGAAAAGATGAAAATAATGAAGAATCTGGTCTAGATGATGTTAGATTATCTTTTTATTTAACTCTCCTCCTTGCAATGCCTATTTTTTGTGCTATTAGAGTGGTATTTTCTTTCTCAGGAACTCTTTGCTTACTCACCAAAGGTGTCTTCTCCTTTACTGAAGTACTTGTAGATTCTTTTCTCTTTACTCCAACCACAAAATTTTTCCCATAGGGCTTTGGGGAAACTAGAGGAGTGGTAGCTATTCTACCATATCTCCTCACATTAGATGATCCTTCCAGAGCATCAACCATTCCTTTAGCCTTCTCTATGTCCTCCTTCAAGCCCACCAACTCTGCAACTTGTGCAATCATTCTCTCCATATTCTTGCTTATTTTTTCTATCTTTGGTCCATGTGCACTTTGAAGGAGTTCTCCTCATAAGTTTCATACCTCTCTTCTAAGGTGTCCTTAGGTTGGCTCAACATATAATCTGCTGAAGTAATTATCTCCTCTTCTCTAATCTCATATCCCATTTTTTGGGATCCAAACTATCCTAGGCTCAACAACTTGTATGATGCAATAATATTTGGAAACCAAAAAAATAATGTCATGTTTGTACTTTTCTACCATATTTCAGGGAATCCTCTCCCTTGCTTGCATATTTTTTGAATTTTTTTGACAAAACCCCAAAGTTCTTGATTCATAGCATTTGTGATCCAGGTGGATCCAAAATACCTAAAAATTTCACATTCTTATAATCTCACAAAACTAGAATCAATGGATAGAGCTCACTGACACGATCTTGACACAACTTGAATTGTGTAAAAATAAGATTGTACATGCAAGTTATACTCGGTCAAAGGTTTTGTCAAACTAGGTACCAGAGGCCAGTCAAAGGTCAAAAATTTGATCATCTCAAAAATGATCAAAAGTAGCATCATGTTGAAGAGCTCATCACCATAATTCTGATGCTGTTTGTTTCATGTCAAAAAAAGTCCGTATGAGTGAGATACAATTGATGAAAGTTTGTAGACAAAAGGAGTTGACTAGTCAAAATAATGACATTAGCATGACATCAACATGCTAATGTGGCATGGCAACATAGTAGGTGGATGATGTGGACCAGTCACATGTTGACATGTGGCATCCAATCAGCAGTGACAAGGTGTTGACATGGCCCAATCACAGGCTAACATATGGCACGCTTCGACTAATCATGATTTAACACATGGCGCACACTCTCTCCTCTGTCAATTTGGGTTGTTTGAATAGTCACCAAAAAATATGTAATGGGATTTGATCCCATAACCTCCTAGTTCCTTTTTATCCTCTCCACCATTGCAACATGAGTGTGCTTTACTATATATGGTGCATAGTTTTTGTTTAAACAACTAAAAGGTGGAAATTCTATTAAAAGGTGGTCGGGTGGTTTGAACTCCTGACTGCCCAAACACCATTTAGTGCTCTCAACCAATGCACCATGCACCTTTTTTGGGATAAGACATGGTGGATATTGGTTTTCTTATGTTTTTAAGGTGTGCCATGGAAAGAGGGGCCCTATATTTGCAAGTTCAAAATGATAAAATTAAAACATCATAAACAAATCAAAAGGATAGCCTGATAATGAAGCCCGAGCCCCCAAAAATGGGTTTAAAAGATATTTAAAGATTTAAAATAATCTTTAAAGATTATTAAAAGGGATTCTTAAGAATTTTACAAGGGATTTTATGATTTTTAAAGGAGATTACATGAGGGAATTGGAGATTTTATGTAATTAGGGGGAATTGGTTGGAATTTTTACTTGTAAATGGGAGATATACAATATTTGTAAAATAATATGGTTAAAGCCCATATTAGCAAATAAATTTGTATAAAAGGGGTCTTATTTTCTTGTAAGGGATAGAATTCTTTTGGAGAGAAAAATAGAGATTAGAAATTATTGGAAAAGGTGGAGTTAGAATGCTAGAGGAAAGTTGAATTCTTTTTGAGAGAAAATTTACAAGGTGATATTATACACCAAAAATTGTAAAATTGAGTGAGAGATTGTGAGGAAGTTTATGCAGGTTCTGAAGCTTGAGAATTGTAAGAAGGCATTTCCAGGTGCTTGGAAATCTTAATAAAGCGATCTAACATTGAGAAGTGGACTTGGAGACATAGTCCTGATTGGACGAACTCTGTTATCAACCTATGTTTGATCCTTTTTCTCTTCTATCTTATAGTTCTTTGAGTATTTTGATTCTTCAAGTTTCCTTATTACGATAATTAAATAATTAGTTTATGTCTAGATTGAATCTGGATAAAGTATAAGTGAACTCTATTTTTCATAATTTCAATGGTTAAGATTCATAACCATGCAATTATGTTGGATCAGGATTAAATCTATAGTTGAGAGTAAAGTACAAATTATTTGTAGCTCTTAAATTATAGATCAAGTAGGTATTAGAGTAGTTTAATAGGAAAATTGCAAGTGGTGAATGTTAACTAGGTTGAAACTGAAACAAGGAGAAGATGCACTTACAAAATTCAACCCAGAGATTGGAAAATGAAGAACATTTCCATGATTAGAAATGGCAGTTGAACAAAGTCCTACAGAGCTTGATGAGAAAGATTTCCAAAAATCTTTTCTTGAGATGAAGTCAATGGTGGAAGTTCTTCTCCAAGAGAGGCAAGAACAAAAGAAGAGAAAGCAAGGCAAGGATGGGAAGAAGAAGGAAGTTGAATCCTCGTTGAAAGATGAAAAAGGTAAAGGAGTAGAAGGTGGTAGTGACCCTCCTAAACCTCCATCTCCATCCTCTTCATCTTCTTCATCCTCTTCTTCTTCTACATCCAACTCTTCTAAAAAGAAACAACTTGTGCAAACACCTTTTTTAAAACTGGATGTTAAATTTGAGTTGCCTATATATAACAGTAAATTGGATGTAGAAAAACTAGATAATTGGCTTAAGCAGATCGAAGTGTATTGCAAGGTTCAATAGATCTTGGATGATTCTTCCAAAATCCAGCTAGCTACTCTTAGAATGGGAGGCACTGCATTGGTTTGGTGGGAGTGTAAGATTCAAGATGATCTTGCTACGCATAGTAAAATCATTTCATCTTGGTATGAATTTACTTCTGCTTTATAGAAACAATTTTATCCTTTGGGTTATATGCAACAAGTTGTTATGGATTGGAAAAATCTAAGACAGGGTAAAGGACAAACGGTGCAAGAGTATACATAGGTGTTTAGGAAAAATAAATTACTATTGGCATTCCTCTTTATACACAAGAAACTTGATTAAAGTATATAGGTGGTTTGCATTCGCATTTGAAACATACAATCTTGATGTTTAATCCATCTAACTTTGATGAAGTGTGTGTACAAGCGACCCATATTGAAGTAGGTGAAAGGAACATAAGTTTCAGTTCAAAGAAGGAATTTGTTCCTCCAATTGAAGGAAATAAGAAGGGTAAGGAGAGGAAGGAAACTATTGTGAAGAAAGAGGAAGGTGAAAATCCTATTTGTTCACATTGTCAGAAGAAAGGGAATGAAGATGCAAAGTGTTGGAAATTGAATCCAGAATTGAAACCAAAGTGGTTTAAGGATCGTAAAGGAAAGAAAAAGGCCACAGTTGTCATTCATGATCTTGGATTAGATTTTGATGACAAAACAAAGATAACAGTTGTGGGTTTGAAAGGTAAATCCTTTGTTGGTAATGATTCTGCCACTAATTTTTCATGTGCTTCTACTTCTAAAATTCATGTTGTTCTTGAAGATAGAAAAATATATGAATTGTTTCATATAAGGGTGATTTCTAAGAACACTCAGACTGATACACTAATAGATAGCAGGTCCCAAGTTAATCTAATTTTAGAAGAAGTTGTTGAAAAGTTGGGAATGAAAACAAAACCACATAAAAAACCTTATCCATTATATTGGGTGTGCAATTATAACAAATTGTGAGTAACTAAGCAATGCAATTTAAGATTTGCAATAACATCTAAGTTTATAGATGAGGTTGAATTTTATGTGGTTCCACTTGATATCTGCAGGATTATGTTGGGTAGCCCATACTTATATGATAGAAAATAAATATTCTTGAGGGAACATAATCAATATCACTTGTTTAAGGAAGGAATTGAATACATTGTGCATTCTCATCCAATTAAGACTGATAACTCTTTTTTGACAACGGGACAATTGAAAAGTGTAGTTAATGCAAGCAATAATTTGGCACTTATGTTTGTACCACAAGAAGTGTCATTGCATAAAAACATATCTAATTCCAAGGTTGTTCCAGTTATGAAAGACAAGCATGATGTTGGTACATTCTTTTTCTCGTCTACAAATGCAGTTTTGTTATTCAACCTTCTACTTTTCAACGGTGTATGGTTGGTAGCAATAACGTTTAATGTGGATGAGTATATGGCTAATGTAATTAACAATGTCAGTACAGTTTTGATTGTTGTTATGACGAGTCAGATGTATAGGTTGCAAAAAGGAAGGACAAATTATACTAGACAAGTGAGGAAAAATTTCCCTCACTTCAGTTGTACATAAAAAAAGACCTTTTGGTGGTCCAAAAGCTTCTTGATGGGGAGAAATGATCTAGGTGGATCCAAAATACCTAAAAAATTTCATAGTCTCACAATCTAATGAAATTAGCATCATTGGATAGAGCTCACTAACATGATCCTAACACAACTTGAATCGCATCAAAAGGATGTCATACGTGCAAGTTATACTCAATCAAAGATTTAGTTAAATTGGGTACTAGAGGCCAGTCAAAGGTAAAAAATTTGATCATCTAAAAAATGGTCAAAAGTAGCATCATCTCAAAGAGCTCATCACCACAATTCTGACACCATTTGTTTCATGTCAAATGAAGTTCGTATGAGTGAGATACAGTCGATCAAAGTGTGCAGACAAAAGGAGTTGACTAGTCAAAATGATGACGTCGACATGACATCAACATGCTGACGTGGCATGGTGACATAGTAGGTGGATGACGTGGAATGATCATGGGTTGAAACGTGGCATCCATTCAATAGTGACAAGGCATTGACATGGTCCAATGATAGGCTGACACATGGCAGTCT
This sequence comes from Sequoia sempervirens, assembly GCA_007258455.2. Classification (NCBI taxonomy): domain Eukaryota; kingdom Viridiplantae; phylum Streptophyta; class Pinopsida; order Cupressales; family Cupressaceae; genus Sequoia; species Sequoia sempervirens. The sequence continues at coordinate 45,748,985 of VDFB02047397.1, read as the reverse complement.
TTGCCCAATCATGATTTGACATATGGCACACTCTGTCTCCTCCATCAGTTTGGGTTGGTTGAATAGTTACCAAAAATTATGCAATGGGATTTGATCCCATAATCTCCCATTTCCTATTTCTCCTCTCCACCATTGCATCATGAGTGAACTTTACTATATATGGTGCGCGGTTTTTGTTTAAACAACTAAGAGGTGGCAGATTATATTAAAACGTGTTCAAGTGGTTTGAATTCATGACTGCACAAACACCATTTAGTGCTCTCAAGCAATGCACCATGCACCTTTTTTGGGATAATATATGGCGGATATTGGTTTTGTTATGTTCTTAAGGCGGGCCATGGAAAGAGGGGCCCTATATTTGCAAGTTCAAAACAATAAAATTAAAACATCATAAACAAATCAAAAGGATAGCCCGATAATGAAGCTCGAGCCCCCGAAAATGGGTTTAAAAGATATTTAAAGATTTAAAATAATCTTTAAAGATTATTAAAAGGGATTCTTAAGGATTTTACAAGGGATTTTATGATTTTTAAAGGAGATTACATTAGGGAATTGGAGATTTTTATGTAATTAGGGGAAATTGGTTGGAATTTTTACTCGTAAACGGGAGATATACAATATTTGCAAACTAATATGGTTAAATCCCATATTAGCAAATAAATTTGTATAAAAAGGGGTCTTATTTTCTTGTAAGGGATAAAATTCTATTGGAGAGAAAAATAGAGATTAGAAATTATTGGAAAAGGTGGAGTTAGAATGCTAGAGGAGAGTTGAATTCCTTTTGAGAGAAAATTTACAAGGTGATATTATACACCAAAAATTGTAAAATTAAGTGAGAGATTGTGAGAAAGTTTATGTAGGTTCCGAAGCTTGAGAATTGTAAGAAGGAATTTCTAGGTGCTTGGAAATCTTAATAAAGCAGTCCAATGTTGAGAAGCAGACTTGAAGACGTAGTTCTGATTGGACGAACCTCATTATCAACCTGTGTTTGATCCTTATTCTCTTCTATCTTATAATTATTTTAGTATTTTGATTCTTCAAGTTTCCTATTTATGATAATTAAATAATTAGTTTGTCTCTTGAATTTGGATAAATTATAAGTGAACTCTATTTGTCATAATTTCAATGGTTAAGATTCATAACCACGTAATTTTGTTGGATTAGGATTAAATCTATAGTTGAGAGTAAAGTGGAAATTATTTGTAGCTCTTAAATTATAGATCAATTTTGATAACCTATCCTTCTTAGGTAATATCTTATTTGGTGTGCTACTAATTTGTCCTTTAAACAAACATTATTCTTTGTACTAGGTACCTCCCCTAAGAAGTAGAACAACAAAATAATGATTAGATTACCAAATTGAAAGGATATTTGGAATCCTTTGTCACCTATAAATTCTCAATCAATTGTGTCCTTAATAGCTCACATAAATCAAATTTTGCACCATTCGCCACCATCTCATATGATGTTTTTATTGTGGTGGTTGAAACAGAGTTCTCTCTATTAGAGAAATAAATCTTATAGCCGATCATCATTGTGTCATTATTGATTGCCATATTTATAATGTTCTTCACCGTTAATGATCTCTTATCGTACTTAGCTCTAGTTAGCTCCATAATGATCTCATTCTTTATAGATTTCAATGTTGGAACATGTCTAGTTGAACTCAAACTTGTAACAACCCTAATTACTTCTTTGGAATTAACCTTGGCATGTCTATCCACACAAAACTATCATGAATTAGACTTAGGGAAAATCTCAGCCAAGCATCATCATGGAGAAAGAGGAAATTTTTTCCATATATCTAGTTTCTTCACTATATTTTGGAATTTAGGTTTCAATGTGAAATCATCTTGCATGAGATCCTTCACCCACACATCAACCAACTTGGTGTTATCATATTCTTACAACTTCTCGTGAATGTAATTTTTTACATCCTCGGTGTGTAAAACATCAAATAAAATATGTGAAAACACATCGAGTAGGTTGTCTTCCATAGATTTTTCAGTGTTCCTTTTAAACATTAGTCAAGGTCATTTTGAGACCTCAATCACTCATGGGGTAGCTATTTCAAATAATTAAAAGCACTTTCAAAAAATTAGGGCAAATGGAAAACTGTAAATACCTTTTAAATCAGTTTTTGGCTAGGGTTTCTCTTACACCAAATCTTAGTTGCTTCAATCACTTCCACTTCACTCTTTGTTTTCTCTTCTCTCCTTGAATGCTTGTTTGAAAATGGTTGACTGTAAGAACATGCAGGTCCAAAAAGTGGTAATATGATAAAAAAAGTGGCTAACAACTTTTTTATATCTAAATTTGATGAAACAAAAAGGTTTATTGAGAAAAATTTTCATCTTTCCACTATATAAGATATGCCTTATTTTGAATTAAATAGATAATTATTTTTTATTTTCTACATGCGTTATGACTAAAGTCCTGCTTTATAGGCTAATTCAAAAACATCTATAATTCTCAAATGATTTCACATTTTTTTAATCCAAAAGATGCAACACATTCTAGGCTTCCCATACTATAGGAGAAAAAAATAAAATTGAATTTCATAATTTTTTGAGCAAGTTATGGTGGTCAAACAAACAAGTTTTAATATTTTAAAAAAATTCTAATAAAAAATTCATAACTAATTATTTCCTTGCAAAAAATTACAAAAAAATATGGCACATCCAGGCATGTGTCCTCTAATTAGATTGAAAGTTTCAAAAAAATATATTATTTTTTTCTTGTACTTAGATTGGTCAGACATACACATGCTTTTTATTTTTTTCTTGAAAATATAGTACTGCTACATTAAAAATTTAAATTTTCAACAAATAGATTTACATTTTTCCAAAAAAGGACTAGTATCTTAGAAACTACATTCAGTTTTTTTTACAAAATTTGTTCTTACATATTTTTCAAATTATGTTAATATCCTATTCAAATTTTTATGTCAAGTTCCCTAACTCTATTTTTCTAAATTTTTATTGCTACTTAAGGGCCTAGTTTAGATCCCCGTGATCTTGCATTGACCCAAATTAATTTTGACTGAGTGAAATCACTTATAAATACTTTAATAATTGATGTAATTTTGTATTGAATGTTTTATTCGATAAAATTGATGAACCTTATTTATATTGCATAGTCACCTTCAGATGCTCCACAATTTTTTTTAACTTGATATCTTTCAATAGGATATTTTCCAATAGGTAAAGCATATTAACCGACATCTCATATCTACATGTTGAAGCATCAACACCATTTATTTAATAGGGGATAAAGAATTTTTCATTAATTCTCCCCTAGGCCAAAGCTCTTAACTTATTTTCTAGAGGAAACATTTGCACCAGATGCTGGTATAGACTCAAACTTAACCACTCTCTCTTCTTTCCTTTTCCAAGTATTGTTCATCTCCTTATTTTTCTTTGTCATATCAATATTTTGTATTAGATCATTCTTCTTTACCAAATTTTTCTTCTTCACATTCTTTATTTTGCAAAACTTAGAGATGTGTCTTGATCTATTGCAGTTGTCATAATTGACCTAATTTTGTATTGCATAGTCACCTTTAGATGCTCCACAAATTTTTGTAACTTGATATCTTTCAATAGGATATTTTCCAATACATAAAGCATATTAATCGACATCTCATATCTACGTGCTGAAGCATCAACACCATTTATTTAATAGGGGATAAAGAATTTTTCATTAATTCTCCCCTAGGCCAAAGATCTTAACTTATTTTCTAGAGAAAAAATCTGCACTAGATGTTGGTATAGACTCAAACATAACCACTCTCTCTTCTTTCCCTTTTCAATATATTTTTCATCTCCTTATTTGTCTCTGTCATATCAATATATTTTATTAGATCACTCTTCTTTACCAAATTCTTCTTCTTCACATTCTTTCTTTTGCAAAACTTAGAGATGTGTCTTGATCTATTGTAGTTGTCATAATTGACCTAATTTTGTATTGAATTTTTTAGTCGATAAAACTGATGAACCCTAATTATATTGCATAGTCACCTTCAGATGCTCCACAAATTTTTGTAACTTGATATCTTTTAATAGGATATTTTCCAATAGGTAAAGAATATTAACCAACATCTCATATCTACGTGCTGAAGCATCAATACCATTTATTTAATAGGGGATAAAGAATTTTTCATTAATTCTCCCCTAGGTCAAAGCTCTTAACTTATTTTTTAGAGGAAACATTTGCACTAGATGATGGTATAGACTCAAACTTAACCACTCTCTCTTCTTTCCTTTTCCAAATATTGTTCATCTCCTTATTTGTCTGTCATATCAATATTTTGTATTAGATCATTCTTCTTTACCAGATTCTTCTTCTTCACATTCTTTCTTTTGCAAAACTTAGAGATGTGTCTTGATCTATTGCAGCTGTAACAGATCATATTCTTTTGAATAGCCTTGCTTTCATTCATTCTAGATATGCATTGATTATTTTTATACCCAAACCCATTGTATGTATAAGATTAACAACTTAAATATTTAAACATCATACCATTGTTATATCCATTCATCATTTGATTTATGCATTCACTAGATTTATGACCAAATATCTTGCATGTAAAGCACTGACAAGGAAAATATGGAACATTCTAGTTCATTATGCTTCTACATTCCATAACCTTATGTCTAAATTTATTGCAAGAATTAAAAAACCCATAAAATATGGGTAACTTTGTATATTTGGTTGTCTAGTCGATGGTCTTTTGAATTCATTCCTTTGATTCTAGATCTTCTTTCTATTGCTCTTCTTGTCTCCAGTCTTCATTTTTTTATTGTTCTTTTGCTCTATTTTTGAACTTTCTCCTTTTTCAAACCCTAATCCTTCTTTGTATTTTTAAGCTTTCTAGTTTGCAATCATTTCATCAAGCATGATAGAGCTCTTCTTGAATTTTTTTCATGACTCTTTTCTTTTTTAAGATCTAATCTTAGATTCATAAATTCTTGTTCAAGCTTTGAGAATTCTCTAGATTTTCTTTTCATTTTTGCATTTAGACATTCCTTCAACTCTTTTTCCTTCTTCAACTTACACTTTTAGGCTGGTAATTGCTTCATTTTATTGCTTCAACTACTCACTGAACTTCTTATGTATTTCTCTAAATTTCTTTATTTTCTCTCTCAACTTTTGATGCATTCATATACTTCCTTGACACTTTATTTTAGATCTTTGTAGACCTCAAAACTTCATGCTATTTAAAATTTGGATACACCCGAAACCTTTCAACACTTCCAAAAATCCACAAAACTAGATACCAATACATGGATAGATGTAAATTCACCAAAACATACATACTATACTAGTAATCATTGTCATTGCTATATCAGAACTTCTATCATTCATAAATTGTTCACCAAAGGCCAAAATAATGTGAAAGTCTAGATTTAGACTCTTCTAACATCTAAAAAAATTATACAAAAATCGCAGAGTGAGATTATTCAGTGCAGACCAATGCATACCAGGATACCAGATGTCCCTTACACTGAAAACACTAATTTGATAGCCAAAATTTTACTTCAATTATTTGCACCATATCAAACCTTCTTGAAAATAAACACTAGATAACAATCTTCAAACATGCTCAAGCTATACAAAATGGCTTGCATAATGATTTTGATACCTGATCATAATGTTGACATCAATGACAACACTGTACTACATACTATCAACTTGTGCTCATACCTCATGCTCATGTTGCCAATAAGCATATCAATGACAAACTTATTCTTCCAACACTTATTGCTTTTACTCGATACTATGTAATTTATTTTTATACAAATTAAAAGGAATGATAAGATTTATGTTTTAAAGATTTATACTGATATTTTCAATGTAATCAAACCAATTACACTTTTGGATCGTTGAGATGGATGTAGGATATCGTTCTTCCCCTTTAAGATGAAGAGGGGGATCATAATGAGAGAGAGGGAAGCAAACTTGGGAAGAAAAAACATGACCACCACAAAAACTATGAACTCACACACACATCGTATATTGCATGATTGCTTTAATTTTGAATGCTTAGTTGATATTGTTTGAATTTTGTGTTCATATGAGTTGTCTTTAGTGTTGCACATTTGTGCAAAGTTTTAAGAATTATTCCTTTCCCTAATGGAAGTATGAAATATTCATTTTTTTCCCCAAATATTTTTAATAGAGACAAATAATATCATTGTGCAAAGAATTATGATTGATGTGTGTTCTTATTTCTGGAATGGAACTTTGTAAATTTTTGTATCAATGTTTCAGATCACACTCCATGATCAATCATCAGGAAGATAATGCAAGCAAAAAGAGAAAAGAATGTAAGGAGGTAGCAGACATGGAAGGCTAAATAGGTGAGGAGAATGAGGAAGTAAGAGGAGGAAAAGTTAAAAATGACAAGACAAGAGAAAGAGTAAAATGTTAAAATAATAGAAAATGAGGAACACTAAAATTAGAAAGAATTACAACCTAGGAAAGAAGGCTCAAACACAACAACTAAAAAGACCAAAAAAAAAAGCTAGTTAGAAAAGCTAACCAATACCTTAAGAGAAATAAATAAAGGAGGAAAATTAAAAACAAAGAAAAGGACAAAATTAAAACTAGGAACAAGGTAAAAAACCAAGAGAAAAGAAGAGATGAAAGGAACAAAGAGAAATTAAGAAAAAAGAACAAAAAAAAAAATTAATACCAAAAAATTAAATGATAATATTAAGATCTTAAATAGAAATATAAAACAAATACTTAATCACAAACAAGAAAGAAAAACACAAATGGAAGAAGAATCTCAACAAGGGAGCAAAGGAACCAAATTGGAAAAAATAAAAATTAAATACCATAATACTAAAAGATAATATTATGATATTGAATATTTAAAAGCAAACCAAAACCAAATCATAGAAAGAAAGAAAAGCCAAGGAACAAAATTGGCACTAAAAAATATTAACAATGAAAAAGAAAGAGAATGAAGATAAAATGAAAATATAATAAAACACAAAAAAAATAAAAATATTTAATACCATAATACTAAATGATAGTATTATGATATTGATATTGAATATTGAAAAGCTAACACAAACCAAATCATAAAAAGAAAGAAAACTCAAGGAAAAAAAAATAAAAAATATTAACAATGAAAAAGAACAAGACCAACCCTTTAAATAAAGGGAAAATAAAAGACAAGATTAAGACAAATAAAAACTAAAAAGAAAATAAGAGAAAAAATGAAGAAATATAAAACCAAAATACCAACAAAGGAAAACAAGAAAGGACAAAAAAATGAAAAGAAGGAAAAATAAGCAAACAATAATTAAGAAACTTTGAAAATATTTGAAAGAAATAAAACCCAAAAAAACAAAAAGATAAAATAAAGGACTTAAAAGAAGCAACAAAGCATCAAGGAAGAAATAAACCCAAGAGACCAACAAAAGATAAAGGGAAAAAGTCAAAAGAAATAAAAGAGTAGGAAGATAATGAGGAAACTAGAAACTAAAAATAAAAAGGAAAACCACAAAAAGAGCCAAATCAAGGAGAGAAAGGAGATAAGAAAAACAAGAAAAGGATAAAAAATGAAACATGGAGAAGAATCGAGAGATGAAAACAAGAGAGGGGGAGACGAGAATCACAAGGAACAAGAAGGAGAAGTGGGGAGATAGGTAGGGAAAAAAGAAAAGGGAGAGGAGGGGAGGAAAGAACAAGACTAATGAGGGGAGGAAGCCCTCAAATTAACAAGAGGGGGAAGTTTGAGGCTGTTCAAGACGGGTTTCCAAGAAAAGCTTAAATTCCATCCATCGTCTCGATTGAGGTTGGAGGGGTGATTATTGATTTCAATAGCCTCTTTGAGTTTCCTATTGAAGAAGTTGTCCTATTTGGAAAGGATTTTGGTGTCTTCGAAGGCAATGTGGTGCTTGTTCTTGGACGAGTGCTTAGCTAGAGCCAATTTGGAGATCCGCTCAAGCCTCATGTCAGCGCTATGCTCTTTGATTCTCATGTTAATTGAGCGACCAGTTTCCCCAATGTAAGGAATGCCACAATAACATGACACTTTGTAGACACCAGAGTTAAGGAAAGAGTCAAGAGGGTCTTTGGGGGAAGGCAAGTGATTTTTTAATAGCGGAGATGGGCCTGAAAGTGCAAAATAAACCCCTTTTGAGGAGGATCTTCGTAATTTTGTTCGAGATACCCTCAATGTTGGGAAGGGTGGCCAAGGGAAGGGAATGAGGAGGAGAAGGATTAGGAAGGTGTGAGAACCTCGCTTTGGCTTGATTGATAACACAGTTGATTTGCTTTCTTTTATAACCATTAAGCAATAAAATGTAGGTAAGGTGGGATAATTCTTGGTCAAGGTGCTCATCATCACAAAATGGTGAAAGCTCTAGAAGTCCAAGTTTTGTGAACTCCCACTTTTTGGCTAGGGTGATGGTGAGAAGATGAGTGCAAGTATAAGTTAGTGTGGGTGGATTTACAGTAGACCGTTCGAGAAAGGAATTCGTCTTCCTTTTTGATGAGAAGGAGATCAAGGAAGGGTAGTTGGTTATTGGTTTCAATCTCTTTGGTGCAAGGAGAATTTTTTTTTAAGTGTGAGTGGAATTCTTCTAGCTTATCCAAACCATGAGACCAAAAAAGCTAGTATCATCAACGTAGCATTTCTACCACTTAGGTTTGAAGGGAGAAGAATGGAGGGAAATGTCTTCAAAATGCTCCCTGTACAGGTTGGAAATGATGGGGGAAAGGGGAGAACCCATAGAAACTCCATCGACTTGTTCAAAAATGACACCTTAGAAACAGAAAAAGGTAGATTTGAGACAAAGCTCAACCAAGGAAGAAATTTTTGAACTCGTCTTTTTCTGAATAAGCTCAATGAATTCATGGAGTGGGACTTTTGTGAAGAGAGAAACCACATCAAAGCTAACCAAAAGATCATTATTGTCCAATTTCTTGTCTTTGATGAAGTCAACAAAAGGAGAAGATTTTTTTATGAAAGAATTGGAATTCCCAATGAGGGGAGAAATGCGTTTGGCCAGATGGGAGGCTAACTTGTAGGAGGGGGAATTAATGGTGTCAACAATAGGTCTAAGGGGGATACCAACTTTATGAATTTTATGAACCCCATAGATCCGATGGGTAATCTCTTTGGAGGGATAAAGTCACTTTTTTGTGGCATCGTCAAAGGAAGAATTGGAGATAGCAACACAAACCCTTTTTTCCAACTTGGAAATGGGATTCGAAGCAAGAGGTTTGTAGCTACTACTATTAGATAAAAGGTTGAGCATCTTGGAGGTGTAGTAAGGCTTGTCCATAATGACCATGGCATTTCCTTTATCCGCTTTAGAAATGAAAAGGTCATTATTGCTCATAAACCTTTAAAAATCCAAGAGCTTAGTTTTGGGAACATTGCATTTGGGAGGTTTGGAATGCCTGAGGGCTAGAATGTAGTCTTGTTGAATCTCTTCAGCTAAACCTTCGAGAAGGGAATGAAGAAATTTCTCGATTTCAATGAGAAATTCTAACATGGGAATGAAATGGGGAGAGATAGTAAAACTTAGACCCCCTTTTAAAAAATTGTGAACAAGGGGGTCTAATGGAAGACTTGAGAGGTTAACAACTAATTTTTTTTCCAATCAAGAAAGGATGGATTGGAGTTTGGGTCAGCCTTGGAGATGCCTGCAAGAATAGATGGGACATGAGAGAGTATGGAAGAAGAGGTTGGGGTGGCAATGTCTAAGGAATTAATTATCAGATCAGTCTGTGGTAGAGCACAGTTGGGAGAGAGGATAGGGCATGTGTTAGCAATCAATGCTTCAGATCCAGATGGGAGATCCGAGAAAGATTGACAGATATGGTTAGTGGCAATAGCTAGGATAGGCTATGAGAGATCGAGGTCAAAGACTTTTGGATGCAAGGAGTAGTCCAGCCTAAGATGAACAATTTTAGAATTGTCGGTAGAGATCAAAGAAACATGAGATGAAGAACAAATTGAATGTGAAGACTGAGAATGAGATGGCATACCTGGAGTAGATGCGAGAGGACCATTGGATCCAAAAAGAATGTTGTTGGGGATGTGAACTAATTTTCCAACATCCATATCCAAGTCGATGGTTTGAGAGGGAAGGGTCAGAAAAATAATAGAGTCTCACACTACAGGGAGAGATGGTGGGACACCAATCAATGGAGAATGGCGGCTAGAAGGAGGAGAGTAAAATGGAGGTAGATGGTTGAGATCCAAAGAGGTCAGGTGAAAGGGTGAAGACAGTGAGGGGATTGTAGCTGAGGAGACAGAATCACAAGCAGAGGGCAGTTGGGTAGAGGGGAGGGAAAGAGATGAAGAGCAGGAGCCCGATGCCGAGGGGAGAGTAGTGGTAGGAGGGGGCCGACATGGAAAAACATAGATCCTTGGAAGTTTTTTGGTGATCAATTCCTTGAACTTTTTTTTTTTTGTCTCTACTCATAGTGACATTTGATACCAGAGGCCCTTGCTTGTGAGGAAGTGTCAAGAAGAATCCATAAGTCTAGACAGAGGGAGGCTACCAATTCTAAGAGAAACAAAAGAAGGCTGGAGGATAACTAATTTATGGCAGCTCTAGTAGATTTAATCATAGAGCGAAGTAATGAGATACTTGCTCAATCAAAAATGTTCTTGGTCTGGTCATTGGCCAGATGATGGACGATGGAGACAACAAAAGGAATGACCTTGGAATCTTGACACCTTTTTAAAAAAGCCAAGTCTACAAACTTCTTTGAAAGCTTGATTCTCATAATCTCTAATTTCTTGGATTTTAAAAATAGCTCCCTCCCATGAAGGGTGTTAATTGATAGCATCAAGTTTCCATAGTCCATGATAAATGTGTGTTCTTATTTTTGGATTGAAATTGTGTAAATTTTTGTATCAACATTTCAGATCACACTCCATGATCCATCATCAGGAAGATAATGCAAGCAATAAGAGAAAAGAATGTAAGGAGGTAGAAGACTTGGAAGGCTAAATAGGTTAGGAGAATGAGGAAGTGGGAGGAGAACAAGTTAAAAATGACAAGACAAGAGAAATAGTAAAAAGGTAAAATAATAGAAAAGGAGGAACACTAAAATTAGAAAGAAATACAACCTAGGAAAGAACGCTCAAACACAACAACTAAAAAGACCAAAAAAAAGAAGAAACGTTGGTTAGAAAAACTAACCAATACCATAAGAGAACTAAATAAATGAGGAAAATTAAAAACAAAGAAAAGGACAAAATTAAAACTAGGAACAAGGTAAAAAAGCAAGAGAAAAGAAGAGATGAAAGGAACAAAGAGAGATCAAGAAAAAAGAACAAAAAATAAAATTTAATAGCAAAAAATTAAAAGATAATATTAAGATCTTAAATAGAAATATTAAACAAATACTTAATCACAAACAAGAAAGAAAAAACACAAACGAAAGAATCTAAAAAAGGGAGCAAATGAACCAAATTGGAAAAAATAAATATTAAATAATACAAAGAACAAAATAAATGAAATGAAAAGAACAAAGAAATAATAGGATAAAGAACTTAAAGAGAATAAAGAACATTAAAGACAACAAAAAAATTGCAAACAAAAGAATTGATAAAGAGCCAAAAGAAAACAAAAGAGAAAAGAAGAAAACAAAAAATGAGAAAAAAGAGAGAGAATGAAAATAAAATCAAAATATAATAAAAGAAAAAAAAAGATAAAATATTTAATACCATAATACTAAAATATGATATTATAATATTGAATATTTAAAAGCTAACAAAAAACCAAATCATAGAAAGAAAGAAAATCCAAGGAACAAAATTGGCACTAAAAAATATTAACAATGAAAAAGAAAGAGAATGAAGATAAAATGAAAATATAATAAAACACAAAAAAAAAGATAAAATATTTAATACCATAATACTGAATGATAGCATTATGATATTGATATTGAATATTGAAAAGCTAACAGAAATCAAATCATAAAAAGAAAGAAAAGCTAAGGAAAAAAAATGGTTAAAAAATATTAACAATGAAAAAGAAGAACAAGACCAACCCTTTAAATAAAGGGAAAATAAAAGACAAGATTAAGACAAATAAAAACTAAAAAGAAAATAAGAGAAAAAATGAAGAAATATAAAACCAAGATACCAACAAAGGAAAACAAGAAAAGGACAAAAAAATGAAAAGGAAAAAGAAACAAACAATAATTAAGAAACTTTGAAAATATTTGAAAGAAATAAAACCCAAAAAAACAAAAAGATAAAACAAAGGACTTAAAAGAAGCAACAAAGCACCAAGGGAGAAATAACCCCAAGAGACTAACAAAAGATAAAAGGAAAAAGTCAAAAGAAATAAAAGAGTAGAATGATAATGAAGAAACTAGAAACTGAAAAATTAAAAAGGAAAACCACAAAAAGAGCCAAATCAAGGAGAAAAAGGAAACATGGGGAAGAACCGAGAGAGGAAAACAAGAGAAGGGGAGACGAGAATCACAAGGAATAAGAAGGAGAAGCAGGGAGACAGGCGGGGTACAAAGAAAAGAGAGAGGAGGGGAGGAAAGAACAAGACTAATGAGGGGAGGAAGACCTTGGATTAACAAGGGGGGGAAATTTGAGGCTGTTCAAGAGGGGTTTCCAAGAAAAGTTTAAATTCCATCCACTGTCTCGATTGAGGTTGGAGAGGTGATTATTGATTTCAATAGCCTCTTTTAGTTTCCTTTCGAAGAAGTTTTCCTCTTTGGAAAGGATTTTGGTGTCTTCTAAGGCAATGTGGTGCTTGGTCCTGGATGAGTGCTTGGCTAGAGCTGATTTGGAGATCTACGCAAGCCTCATGTCAACACTATGCTCTTTGATTCTCATGTTAACCGAGCAACCGGTTTCCCCAATGTAAGGAATGCCACAAGAACACGACACTTTGTAGACACCAGAGTTAAGGAAAGAGTCAAGAGGGTCTTTGGGGGAAGGCAAGTGATTTTTAATAGTGGAGATGGGCTTGAAAGTGCAGAATAAACCCTTTTTGAGGAGGATCTTGGAAAGTTTGTTCGAGATACCCTCAAGGTAGGGAAGGGTGGCCAAGGGAAGGGAATGAGGGGGAGAAGGATTAGGAAGGAGGGAGAACCTCGCTTTGGCTTGATTGATAGCACAATTGATTTTCTTTCTTTTATAACCATTAAGAAAGAAAACATGGGTAAAGTGGGATAATTCTTGTTCGAGGTGCTCATCATCACAAATGGTGAAAGCTCTAGAAGTCAAAGTTTTGAGAACTCCCACTTTTTGGTGAGGGTGATGGTGAGAATATGAGTGTAGGTATTAGTCAGTGTGGGTGGATTTACAGTAGACCGTTCAAGAAAGGAATTCATCTTCCTTTTTGATGAGGACATCAAGGAAGGGCAGTTGGTTATTGGTTTCATTCTCTTTGGTAAAGGAGATGCAAGGAAAAATGTTGTTTAAGTGTGAGTGGAATTCTTCTAGCTTATCCAGACAATGAGACCAACAAATGTTAGTATCATCAACGTAGCGCTTCCACCACTTAGGTTTGAAGGGAGAAGAATGGAGGGAAATGTCTTAAAAATGCTCCATGTACAGGTTGTCAACTATGGGGGAAAGTGGAGACCTCATAGCAACTCCATTGACTTGTTTAGAAATGACACCTTGAAAAGAGAAGGTAGATTTGAGACAAAGCTCAACCAAGGAAGCAATTTTTGAACTTGTCTTTTTCCTAATAAGCTCAATGGAGTCATGGAGTAGAACTTTGGTGAAGAGAGAACCCACATCAAAGCTAACCAAAAGTTCATTATTGTCCAATTTCTTTTCTTTGATGAAATCAAAAAATTGTGAAGAGTTTTTGATGAAAGAGTTGGAATTCCCAATGAGGGGAGAAATGAGTTTGGTCACATGGGAGGCTAACTTGTAGGAGGGGGAATTAATGGCCTCAACACGAATTTTAAGGGGGGTACCAACTTTATGAAATTTAGGAACCCCATAGATCTGAGGGGTAATATCTTTGGAGGGATAAAGACGCTTTTTTGTGGCATCATGAAAGGAAGAATTGGAGATAGCATGACAAACCCTTTTGCCTAACTTGGAAACGAGATTCGAACAAGAGGATTCTAGCTACTACTATCAGATAAAAGGTTGAGAATCTTGGAGGTGTAGTTAGGCTTGTCCATAATGACCATGGCGTTGCCTTTATCTGCTTTATAAATGACAAGGTCATTATTTCTCATAAACCTTTTAAAATCCAAGAGCTCAGCTTTGGGAGGTTTGGCATGCCAGAGGGCTACAATGCAATCTTGCTGAATCTCTTTAGCTAAACCTTCAGGAAGCGAATGAAGAGCTTTCTCAATTTCAATGAGAAATTCTAACACAAGAATGAAATGGGGAGAGATAGCAAAGGTTAGACCCCCTTTTAAAAAATTGTGAACGAGGTGGTCTAATGGAAGACTTGAGAGGTTAACAACTAATTTTTTGTCCCAATCAATAAATGACAGATTGGAGTTTGGGTTAACCTTGGAGACACCCGCAAGAAGAGATGGGACAATAGAGTATGGAAGAAGAGGTTGGGGCAGAAACATATGATGAATTAATTATCGGATTAGTCTGTGGTAGACCACAGTTGGGAGAGAGGATGGGGCATGAGTTAGCAATCAATGCTTGAGATCCAGATGGGAGATCTGAGAAAGATTGAGAGGGTTGGTCACTGGCAAGAGCTAGGATAGGCTGCAAGAGATTAGGTCAAATACTTCCAGATGAAAGGAGTATTCCACCCTACAATGAACAATTTTAGAATTGTCAGTAGAGATCAAAGAAACATGAGACAAAGAACAAATTAAATGCAAAGACTGAGAATGAGGTGGCATACCTAGAGTAGATGCAAGAGGACCGTTGAAGCCAAAAAGAATGTGGTTGGTGATGTGAACTAATTTCCCAACATCCATATCCAAGTTAATGGTTTGAGAGGGAAGGGTCAAAAAAATAACAGAGTCACAGACTACAGGGAGAGACGGTGGGATGCTAATCGATGGAGAATGGTGGTTAGAAGGAGGAGAGTAAAATGGAGGGAGATGGTTGAGATCTGAGGAGGTCAGGTGAAAGGGTGAAGACATCGAGGGGATTGTAGCTGAGGAGTGGGAATGACGAGCAGAGGGCGGCTGGGTAGAGGGGAGGGAAAGAGATGAAGAGAAAAAGCCCGACACCAAGGGGAGAGTAGTGGAAGAAGGAGGCGGCTAACTTCGAAAACCATAGATCCTTGGAAGTTTTTTGGTGATCAATGCCTTGAAATTCTTTTTTTGTCTCTACTCACAGTGACATTTGACACTACAGGCCCTCGCTTGTGAGGAAGTGTCAAGAAGAATCTATTAGTCTGGATAGAGGGAGGCTTCCAATTCTAAGAGCAATGAAAGAAGCCTAGAGGATAATTGATTTATGTCAGCTCTAGTAGATTTAATCACAAAGCGAAGTAATGAGATACCTACTTGATAAAAAATTTGCTTGGTCTGGTCATTGGCCAGATGATGGACGATGGAGACAATAGAAGGAATGACCTTGGAATCCTGACACCCTTTTAAAAAATCCAAGTTTGCTAACTTCTTTAAAAGCTTGATTCTCATAATCTCTAATTTCTTGGATTTGAAAAATAGCTCCCTCCCATGAAGGGTGTTAATTGATAGCATCAAGTTTCCACAGTCCATGATAAATGTGTGTTCTTATTGCTGGATTGAAACTATGTAAATTTTTGTATCAACCTTTTGGATCACACTCCATGATCCATCATCAGGAAGATAATGCAAGCAAAAAAAGAAAATAATGTAAGGAGGTAGCAGACTTGGAAGGATAAATAGATGAGGAGAATGAGGAAGCAAGGGGAGGACAAGTTAAAAATGACAAGACAAGAGAAAGAATAAAATATTAAAATAATAGAAAAGGAGGAAGACTAAAATTAGAAAGAAATACAACCTAGGAAAGAAGGCTCAAACACAACAACTAAAAAGACCAAAAAGAAGAAGAAAGGATCGTTAGAAAAGCTAACCAATACCATAAGAGAACTAAATAAATGAGGAAAATTAAAAACAAAGAAAATGACAAAATTAAAACTAGGAACAAGGTAAAAAAGCAAGAGAAAAGAAGAGATGAAAGGAACAAAGAGAAACCAAGAAAAAAGAACCAAAAAAAAAATTAATACCAAAAAATTAAATGATAATATTAAGATCTTAAATAGAAATATAAAACAAATACTTAATCACAAACAATAAAGAAAAAAAACAAATGGAAGAAGAATCTCAAAAAGGGAGCAAAGGAATCAAATTGGAAAAAATTAAAATTAAATAATAGAAAGAACAAAATAAATGAAATGAAAAGAACAAAGAAAAGATAGGATAAAGAACTTAAAGAGAATAAAGAACATTAAAGACAATGAAAAAATTGCAAACAAAAGAATTGATAAATATCGAAAAGAAAAAATAAAGAGAAAATATGAAAACAAAAAATGAGAAAAAAGAGAGAGAATGAAACTAAAATCAAAATATAATAAAACACAATAAAAGGTAAAATATTTAATACCATAATACTAAAAGATGAGATTATGATATTGAATATTTAAAAGATAACAAAAACCAAATCATAGATAGAAAGAAAAGCCAAGGAACAAAATTGGCACTAAAAAATATTAACAATGAAAGAGAGAGAGAATGGAGATAAAATGAAAATATAATAAAACACAAAAAAGAGATAAAATATTTAATACCATAATACTAAATGATAGTATTATGATATTGAATATTGAAAAGCTAACACAAACCAGATCATAAAAAGAAAGAAAATTCAAGGAACAAAAATGACACTAAAAAATATTAACAATGAAAAAGAAGAACAAGACCAACCCTTTAAATAAAGGGAAAATAAAAGACAAGATTAAGACAAATAAAAACTAAAAAGAAAATAAGAGAAAAAATGAAGAAATATAAAACCAAAATACTAACAAAGGAAAACGAGAAAGGACAAAAAAATGAAAAGAAGGAAAAAGAAGCAAACAATAATTTAGAAATTTGAAAATATTGAAAGAAATAAAACCCAAAAAAACAAAAAGATAAAACAAAGGACTTAAAAGAAGCAACGAAGAACCAAGGAAGAAATAACCCCAGGAGACCAACAAAAGAAAAATGGAAAAAGTCAAAAGAAATAAAAGAGTAGAACGATAATGAAGAAACTAGAAACTAAAAAATTGAAAGGAAAACCACAAAAAGAGCCAAATCAAGGAGAGAAAGGAGATAAGAAAAAGAAGAAAAGGATTAAAAAGAAACATGGAGAAGAACCAGGAGAGGAAAACAAGAGAGGGGGAGACGAGAATCGCAAGGAACAAGAAGTAGAAGCAGGGAGACAGGTGGGTTAAAAAGAAAAGAGAGAGGAGGGGAGGAAAGAACAAGACTAATTAGGGGAGGAAGACCTCAGATTAACAAGGGAGAAAATTTGAGGCTGTTCAATAGGGGTTTCCAAGAAAAGTTTAAATTGCATCCACCATCTTGATTAAGGTTGGAGGGGTGATTATTGATTTCAATAGCCTCTTGGAGTTTCCTCTTGAAGAATTTGTCCTATTTGGAAAGGATTTTGGTGTCTTCTAAGGCAATGTGGTGCTCGGTCTTTGACGAGTGCTCGACTAGAGCTTATTTGGAGATTTGCTCAAGCCTCATGTCAACGCTATGCTCTTTGATTCTCGTGTTAACTGACTGATTGATATCCCCAATGTAAGGAATGCCACAAGAACATGACATTTTGTAGACACTAGAGTTAAGGAAAGAGTCAAGAGGGTCTTTGGGGGAAGTCAAACGATTTTTAATAGTGGACATGGGCCTGAAAGTGTAGAATAAACCCTTTTTGAGGAGGATCTTGACAATTTTGCTCGAGATACCCTCAACATAGGGAAGGGTGGCCAAGGGAAGGGAATGAGGGGGAGAAGGATTAGGAAGGAGGGAGAACCTTGCTTTGGCTTGATTGATAGCACATTTGATTTTATTTCTTTAATAACCATTAAGCAAGAAAACATGGGTAAGGTGGGATAATTCTTGTTTGAGGTGCTCATCACCACAAATGGTGAAAGCTCTAGAAGTCAAAGTTTTCAGAACTCCCACTTTTTGGCTAGGATGATGATGAGAAGATGAGTCCAGGTATTAGTCAATGTGGGTTGATTTACAATAGACTATTCTAGAAAGGAATCTATCTTCCTTTTTGATGAGAAGGAGATCAAGGAGGGGCAGTTGGTATTGGTTTCAATCTCTTTGGTAAAGGAGATGTAAGGAAAAATGTTTTTTAAGTGTAAGTAGAATTATTATAGCTTATCCAGAACATGAGACCAACAAATGTTAGTATCATCAACATAGCACTTCCACCACTTAGGTTTGAAGGGAGAAGAATGGAGGGAAATGTCTTGAAAATGCTCCATCTACAGGCTGGAAACGATGGGAGAAAGGGGAGACCCAATAGGAACTCCATCGATGCTAACTCATTTGACTACAAAATCCGATGAAAATGTCTGACGAAATATGTATAATTTGATGTATCATCAGGTGCTTGTAAAATTTGATGTGTAATTTTTAATTTTTTAAAAGTTTATCCCCGACGTTCATCAAAATTTCGATGAACCTGGGTTTCGTTGAAGTTTTGACTATCAGTTTCGTCGCAATTTCAACAAACATGAAAAATAAGAAAAAAAAAATTGTGGCCGGCATAAAGAAAAGTGAGTTCTGATTTATTGCAACAGTGTTTTTCTCTACTTGAGAAAGTTTGTGGAGAACTAAGGACGATTTTCTTGGGAAAAATAGAAAAAAATCAAGAAGATATCACTAGGTTGAGGGTAGTCATTGTCTTTTTGCAGAATTCAGTTGTGAAGTTAGATTTGTAGTTCAGGTTTGAAAATCATATTTTAAAGCAACATCTCATCAGATTTCATTTTTAGAGGTTTAGGGTTTTGAGAATTTCATGTCCAGATTTTGTTGTGTGGAATCACCATAAGATCACAACCAAGGAACAAATTCTTGTGACTGTAATTATGTGATCCATAACTCTATTGGTCATGTGGCACAATTGTGTTATAACAAATACATGATGCATTCATGTGTGACCTGAGTTTAATGTGGCTATGTTGTGATAGAAATGGAGGCACTCATATAATGTAGTTAATTCAGGTTGTATAATGTAGGTGTCAATCATCATTGGGTGCATTTAGGTTGTCTCAAGTTTAATAAGGTTACTTCATGTAATTATAGCGATCCAAGAGTGATTACCTCTTGCTACAATAAAGAGCCTATAACTCGTTGATATGCGAGTGGTTGTGTTATATATATTAGTGCATTCAAGCACAACCCATGTTTAATGGGATATTCTAGAGAGTGATCAAGATTTTCTAAACCTTATGAATGTTACTTAAAAGTGTATAGCTTAAACTACAAACCATGTTTGTTACATACTTGAATGCAATCTTGGGTTACCACAAACTATAATAATGTGATCTACTAATAACCGTTATGGAAAGTATTAAAGCAAGACCCATGCTATATAGGATACATTTTCTTGATGAGGTTTACATATCTTAATGCTCAAACTCAAGCTTCCCACACACTCTAGGATACAATCCAAGATCATACCACTACTTTTTCAAGACAACTAATTTTTTGACCCAAGATTTAAGGTTGTTTTTTAATACCAACATAAGCATTTGTAAGAGCATGATTAGGCTACAAACCCTAGACCTCTATAGAAACATAAACAATAACTCTAGCAGATTAGTGAGGTCGCAATACCAGAAAGATTGAGACATTGTAGCTAATAACAAAATCTTAAAATCTAAAGATTGTAGCCAATAACAAGCACACTATGTAGCTTAGTAACATTTGTAAATGCAATCTATGGTAAGAATAATGACAGTCACTTAAGATGTGATAGTAAAAAAGAGGCTGAGCAGTGACAAGATAATAAAGCTCAAACCTTGCATAGTAAAGTGGAGATTTTAACAGTGAGTTTCCTTACCCCCTTGCTGACCTTAAGGGTTTTTCAAATGCTTTCGGTAGTGTTAGACAAGGAAAATGCAATTAGGGAATGAATGTCCAAATGAAGTAACGGTGGTAATCATAGGTTCAATGTTTCTTCTTAGCCATTAATGTATAATGGAAGTAGTGGATTGCATGTTTGAGCAGTGTTTTGAGACTCATCAAAGATGAGAGAATAGTGAATAATACCTTGTGGACTGTGAAGTAGTGTCAATAAGGTTGAAGGATCTTAAGATCTACAATACCATGAAACAATGAGTCCCCTGTAGTAAGTAGGCAGTCTATAGGGCATAGTTTGATTTTATAGAAGGATGCTCATGAAAGGAATCTTCAAGTGATAGTGAGTGAGCTGTTTGAGATTACGCTAATGGGTGCAATACCTAGTCTTAAAGGAAGTTAGCAAAGAAATAAATGTTCAAGAAAATCAAATGGTACACAACAAACAATTCACAATGTTATCTTGCATATTCCTCAAGTTTGAAGACAAAAATCTCATTGTATCTTGATGAAAGTGGTGACCTTAATGGTCAATCACTAGCAACCATGATTTTAAAACATGCTATTGTGCTTATGGAGGCAACATTTTAAGCAAGGCAGTGAGTGGTGGTTTGGAACAATACAGGTATGAAGGACTTGCTTTATATGCATACTATGTAGTCTAGCTTAAGACAATTTCTTAGAAGAGATTGAAGGTGGATTATGGAACTCAAGTGTTACCATGAAAAGGATTAAAGAAAAGACTGAGATCTATTTAAAAGCCACAGTCATGAAGATATTAAAGATGTCACATGCAAAACCCTAGTAGCTGGAGTAATGAATACAGTGCCAAAGAGGATAGTGTGCTGGGGAAGATTTAGGAGATCTCCACATTATCTAATTACAGGGAAATACATCATTTATTTATTTATTTAATTAAAAGAAATAATTCTAAACCCTATATAGGATACATTGATACTTCAAAAGCCTCTGAAAGAATTTGAGATTATGCAAATATATGTCAAGTAAATACCTAGATTACAGATAGTAGTGGGAACAATGTAAGATTTGTTGAGCAGAGCAGGAATGAGATAAGCAGCAATGAATCCTATGCCTCCTTTCACACACATCTCCTCATTCTTTACTGAAACACTTCTCCATTTTGGAAGTCTATGCTTAAAAATAATGTTTTGACGAAGGTTTTAGAATATGTTTATTAAAATGAAAACTCCATTCTGGTGGGCTGCACCTAAAAATAAGATTTTCAAAAAAGTTTTAGGGTATGTTTATTAAAGTTTTAGAGTATTTTGGCGGGCTATATTCTTGATTCCTTAAATAATTTATTCAAATGGATTGTGACTAAATAAATGACTAACTATTTAGTCATTTTTATTTGTGTGACTAAATAATTTTTAATCAATGACCAAACTAGTAATTTATTTACTCATTTATAGCTGAGTTGCAAAAAATGAGCAGAATTTGGTCATTTTTAGTTGTTGTGACTAAAAGTTTTAGTCACCTAGTCATTTATTTGCTAGATTCTACTAGTGTATGCTTCCTTGTGTGATTAGGGCTCTCTCAATGTTGAGGGCCCTAGGGATAAGCTTGTCATAAGAAGTGACACATTGCATCTTTAACTAAACGGATAAATCCATATTGACATTAGCAATGATGATTCTGACTTGTTGCTCCTTAGGAATGTGTCACTTGCTCTTACTAGCTCGCTACCTCCATCGTTGTAGGAAGTTTGTGATCAAGTTCAATATTCTGATTTTAAGAGTCTAATGGTTGGAAATTATAGTAAAATAAGAATTTAATAAGTTTTAGAATTAGCATTTTAAAGTGTTTTTTGGGGTCATTAACTTTAGACTATCTTCTCTTTTGCAGGGGTGGTTGCATGCCAAAATTTTTTGGTGTAAAATATCAGAATTTTTAGATTTTGTTACCTATCTATGAATAAAAATTATTGGAGTGTGAGTTTGATATTTTTTGAAGATCTAAATAGTCAAGCTTGGTAAAGAAAAATCATGTCAGATAATATTAGCCTAGAACAAAGTGAAGAGACACTTGATAGATTTTGGGCTAAATTGAAAAGAAAGGATGATGACAAATGTTATTGTCCTTGCAATACTTGCAAGGGCTTAAAGATGAGATGAATTTTAATCAAAACAGTTGAGAAACATTATAGGCAACATGGTCACGTTGAAGGGGGGCATGATTATCGTCCATTAGTAAGTTGTTCATTATATGTGTTTATATTGATTGAATTTGTAAATGTTTATATCATTTTAAATTTATATATATATATATATATAATCACTTGATCATGATCATGGCTTATTTGTGTCTATCATTATTATAAAGGTGGGGCACCCTAGGGCAGATGATATGGATTATCACGGCCCGAAGAATGTTGTTTTGCAAGCAGACAAACATGGAGCTATGAATATTAAAGATGAAGTTAATGATCCTATGGAAGAAGATGATCATGTGCTAGAAAAAATAGTTGAAGATGATGGTACAAATACATTGATCCATGACACATTTAGTTGCAGAGCTGATCATGATGATTGAGATGACTTTGATGATGTTCATGATTTACCTGTACTTGAGAAGGCATACGAGCCCCTTTATGAAGGCTCCCAAACAACTCTTCTCTCTCCTGTATTGTTGTTGTTGAACTTGAAGGTTATGAATGGTTTATCAAACATAGAAATCTCACAGATGTTAAGGTATGCCATATATGTAATATTTTTTCATCTATTTTAATTGTTGTTAGTTCATCATTAGTAAATAAAGGATGAAATATGTACCATTAATATTCTTTATATTAACAATTTTTTTTTTGTAGATTGATTGGTAAATTTTTGTTACCACCATCAAATATTTTACCTCACTCATATCGAGATTTATCTGGCATTATGAAAGATATTAGAATGGAGTATCAAGCAATAGATGCATGTCCCAATGATCATATTATATATCATAAACAATAGGAATTTGTAAGAAAATTCCCAGAATGTCATATTAG